>JALPSE010000009.1:56960-83423 GCA_030558545.1 Bipolaris gigantea
GAACTCCCGAACTGGGTTCCTGCCCTCACGCTGGGCATTTTCGATCTCGAGGAGTTTGTAGGCGTAGTACATGTCGCGTGCTGCTTGTATTTTGTTCCAACGGAGGCGACAAAGAGACTGGAACGCTCTGTCGAATCTTCCCTTTTCCATGTACCTTAAAGCTGTCAATACTTTTTTCTCGCAGTTTCATTCTCAAGCAGATAATACGTACCAGCGCGGCGATTCTGGACAGAAATAGACTTGAATGCAGACAAACATTGGAGGTATGCTAGTGCTGGCCAACATCCACCTCCATGGCGAATTTGGTCCTCCGATGATGGTCACGTTCTGAAATGCAACGGAGACTACAAAACCGAGCATGATTCCAAAAGCAGTCCACATCTTGTTGGATGTTAGCTAGCCATCAATTCATGCATTTCTCATTTCAACGTACCTGCCACATCATTGTGAGGGCTCCACGAATAGTCTTTGGCGCAGACTCTGCCGCATAGACAGGTGTGGTTGAAGACTTTGCGCCGACGGCGAAGCCCAGCATGAATCGAGCGACAAGAAGGTTTGGCCCTTTTTGCAAGAATTAATTGATGAATCCAACATAGTTGTACGTGAATGACTTACAGCTCTCACAGACCGCCATCCAGATACCAGTAATGAACGATATGATACATGAGATGAAAATGGTACCGCGACGACCAAAGTATCTGTTCAGCGGCGCATTGGACCAGCAGCCGATAGCCGCAGAGCAGAGGTATGGAGCGCCGTTCAGTAAGCCTCGAAGCCATACCTGGTCTTCGGTGATGTTGAATTCCCGGAAATAGAATTCCTGAAGCATAGTCAGCCTAGGAAGATTTGGAGAAAATTGTTGGTGAATCAACGAACCTGAGCGCCGTTGACGGCTGTTTGATCCATTCCTTGCACGATAGCGGAACCAGCACAGAGAATGACTAGGAAGTACAACATGAATGGCTGCGACCACCGGTGAGAAACCTCGCGTCTTAGTACATCCTTTTCTTCCTCTGATAGGACATTCACGTATTCGAAGCCATCCTCCCGCTGGCCCACTCGGGCGATCAGTGCACCCTTGCGGAAAGAATCAAGGTCGTCTTGGAGTCCTTTCTCTGTACACCAGGCTTCGACATCAGCCAGGACCTGTTCCTCACTGAGACCCACTAAAGGATTGCGAAGTTTGGCCGCGACAGATGCTTGTCGCTGCTGAGAGCCGGTGTGTTCATTATGCTGTGCGGTATTGAAGTCAGACTTGCTGCTACCCGAAGATGAGACGGTGGGCTCAGTAGCTTCGATATCAGGTTTACGGCGGGACATGATGGCTAGATACGAAGGCCGCGTCTGGGCGAGTCTTTCCCAGTTCAAGGGAAACCCGCCAATCACAAATTGGATAAGAAAAGAAGACACGCAGCAGGCACGAGCGAACCGCGACCGCCCGAGTTATATAGTCATTCTGGGGGACACAGAGGATACCCGCTTTTCTCTCCATGAAAGAGCGGGTCACTGTCTGTCCCAGAAATTTGTCCCCATAGTCTCCCCACACTATCCAACATGTTGGCACATGTAACCATACATGGCAACCAGGCAACGGGGTGGCCGTACCAAGACGTCTAGTTATGTTTTCATAGAGCGTGCATACACCTCATCTGAGAGTGGGTTTCGCCAAGACATTAAGTGGACTTTGCTAAGACACTTAGTAACTACCTAATCAGGAAGGTACTAGCGCTAGCTAAGACGCTAAACTTTAGTATAAACTCTAATATAAAAGAGATCTAAATGCATTCTAAATTCATTCTTAACGCAGTTTGTATAATACTAATAACTATTACTATACTTATATTATATATATATGTATATATATTTCTCTTTATAATATCTATATATATCTATATAGTATTGTACTTATATAGTATATAAAGGATAATAGTTATTAGTATGATAGAAACTGCGTCTAGAATGAATTTAGAATGCATTTAGAATGAATTTCGTATACTAAAATCGACACTAAGCCTTATTTAGCTAGTATAATATTCTTAATAATCATAGCTTTAATCTTATAGAGTTCGATGCTTCCTAATTGGGTAATCACTTCATGTCTCGGCGCGCCCCACGTACAGATGAGTTGCTTCCTGTCATAGAGCGGCCGTTTCTGGGACTATGTCATAGTGGATACATCGTGCTTGGGAGCTTCTCGGCGGAAGCGAGTCCTGTACTTGGCAGCGGAGCGCACCATTCCTGCCAAGAAGGCACGTGAAGTTTGCCGGTAGGCTGACCGATATATTTTGGTTGGTTCCAACCAATAGGAAATACAGCGGCAAGCGACTCGAGGAGTACTGGTTGTGATAGCCGCTGACGACACAGCGCGCGGTGTACTTGGCGTTAGGCGGGAGGCGTACACAGTACTTGGCGAAGAGTATCACTACTAAAAAAGGCAATCCGCATTATCCACTCGGCAGCAAGATCCGCTCTCGAACTCGGTGCACTTGGAGCTGCTGTAGGTTTCGATCCTGAGAAGCGTGGGTCCTGCGCGCAGTAAGCCATAGAGACTGTCGGGAACTGTTGGTAGAATGTTAGGTGAATCATCTGACCATCGCACAGACGGAGAAAGAAATGCGCAAAATCCCAAGTAATTTTTGTCAGCTGCGTAGCGGGAAACTTTGGTACTAGAAACCATTCCATTTCATAGTTGAGAAGCGATCAACGGTCCTCCAGTTTGGAAGTTTCCTGACAGTGGTCTGTGTATGTAGGTGTATGTAGGTGTATGTATTCACATTTGGTACTCCGAATTTTAGCCGCAGAATAGTGGACAGCATCGATCAAGCCATCAAAGGGTCCGAAAAGCCCAGAGATATGTTGCGACCAAGAAAATACTTTTGTTTTAGTGCGAGGCTTCAGTCTACTTGAGCATTTGCCCATGCGCCCCGCAGTAACAGATCCTCCAGCCCTTTTGCTACGGTCTCATTTGAGGTCTTCAGCTTCAGATAGTGCTGGTTGGTTATGCGTTTGTCATCAACCCAAATGTTGGTACCGTTAGGGTATACATAGTTGTAGCCATTTGTGTTTGCATATTCGAACCAGTTGCCCAGACCACGACCAGCGTATGCCACTGCCAGATGATCCCAAGAGTACTGTGAAACGTTGGCCCCACCCCACCACTCAAAACTCGTTCTTACTGGGTCGCCAGAGGGGCCGCATGTAGTGAGTCGCGCCCCTGTCAAAACTTGCATACCGAGTTCTGCTCCGATGAAAGTCATGGGTACAAGGCTTGGCCATGTGTTAACGACATGTGGTGCTTCTTGGATGGCAAAATTGTACTCTTGATCGAGGGACCGTTCTGCTAGGTATCCGCCACCCATGACCACCAACTCCTTTACCTTGGCTTTCACCAGGCCATATCCATCCAATGAGGAGTACTTGTCTGCCGTGGAGTTCAAGAGACCAGAGAGCGATCCCATATATCCAAGGGAGATGATAGTTATGCTGCCGTTCTTTGCCTCACCGAGTGTTTTACGATACAATTCGACAGGATCCAATGTCTTGTTGACCTCGAACCAGGGAACAGACCCACCGGACCATCTGGCAGCCACCCTGCTCGCATATTCTTTGCCAAAGGGTTCAGAAGAGGTCGCATTGGCATAAGGCCTTCGTAGCCCAATGGGAATAGACGAATATCCGTAGTAGTTGACAATAGCAGATGCAGCGAGTGCCGAGAATGTAGAGTTGACGTTGACATTTACAGCGAGGAGTTTGGTGTTTGGTAGAGTGGAAGCGAGAAGGAGCGCTGCAGAGTCGCTAATCTAGTGTAAGCTAGAGTTTCAACCGTATTTGGCACGTGACTGTACTCAATGGCGTCGAAGAGATCAGTGTCCACAATGAATTCTTTTGTCGGTTGATTTGCTGATTTGACAAAAGACAGCAACGACAGGACAGCTAGCGCATATATCCATTTCAAAGAAGCGAACATGGCGGCTAGAAGTCGGATTTGGTAAAAGTTTCAGCTGAGAATGAGGGTAAAAAGTGCTAGAACGTATAATGGTTCTCTTTGCAAAGACGGTATTTAAGCAAACAGCCTGTTCAAAGACCATGATAAGACGTGTATAATATCAAGTTTTCTGTTCGTAACACAGCCCCACTGTAAAACTCCACGACATGTAAAATTGACTGTAGTGACGATCTCGAGGGCATCAACCGCCTTGGCAACGAGAGATGCGCGACAAAAAACATCGGTAATGTCAGAAACCCACGAAATACACTCGGAGATATTATAGACACGATAAAATCATGTCTTTTGTTAATGTTCGTCTTTCAACGCAGTTGGGGATGGATGTTTATTAGATGCAAGATAGCAGTGGACAGTATGTGGGCGAATGACGTGATCGATTTGGGCAAATGCCGATTCGAGGTGACATGGCGCGCTGCAGTCGACGTGTATCTCCGCTTGCCGCTTCCGAACCCCACAACACAATAACCATATAGTTTATGAACATGAAGAAATCTTCTAGTATCTGTTTTGCGATATCGCTACTTGGAGTGTGTGCTTCGCACGGTGATGGCCCAAGCGCACGAGACGTCATCGACAGGCTTCATCTCGAACCAAATCCAGAAAAAGGTTATTATCGACAAACATTCGAAGATACCGGTAACCTTAATAATCGGTCCTACTCTACGGCGACTTATTACTTGATAGAGGGTGAAGTTGGTCCTTCATACTGGCATCGCGTAGTCGACGCTGTCGAGATCTGGCATTATTATGCAGGTGCACCGTTGCAACTGGATCTGTCATGGAATAATGGGACAGCGACTGAGCATAGACTCTTGGGAAATCGTATTTTTGAGAACCAGAGTCCACAAGTCATCATCGAAAAAGGGCGCTGGCAGAGAGCTACCAGTATGGGTACGTGGACGCTTGTTGGAACGACCGTGGCTCCAGGATTCTCAGAGGAGGGCTTTGAGTTACCAGGACCAGAATTCGAACCAAATGATGGCAGATAGGCACGGATGAAGCTGTTTTTCTTGAGCAACGATGAGTTGTGTCTGGTCAAACTACACCCCGCATCAACACCCAAAGCAAGCTGCTTGTACACAGATGCGTTGCAGTAGTGACGTTAGATCATACCCGAATCTCTGTGCGCAATGTTTCATCAAATATGCCAAATGTTTTCGGTTCACGTTCGACATAACTAGTTTCCTAGTTTAACAACATGTCGTAGAATAGAACGCAGACATGTCGCGCCATTAAGCCTCTGATCCATCCGTAGGAGTGGCGCAGTAGGTCTGGTAATCCTACTTGTGTTGCTCTCATTTCCACATGTCTAATACTAATTGGTTCCTTCTAATCAGAATTGTGCGGCATGTCATACTCGGTGTCGATTGTCCGTTCGCTTACTTCTCGGACTTCGACTGCTCGCTTAAGGCACAGCTCTGCCGCCATGGCGCTACAGACTCCGATGCCAATGCCGGACTCATGAAGACATGGCCAACCACAGGACGGACACACATTTCAACGTATTATTCTTGAAGGTAATGACACACAGTGATAGCGTAGTTTGCGTACTGCTAAGCTTGCCGAGGCACACAATCTATGTTTCTAGTATGTGGCACAACTTATCCCCAAATAGCGGTTACCACGAACTTAACATATTGAACATGAAGGTAGCTTAGGTATCGGTGAGGCTTCCTAATATCTTTCGATCAAGCTCTCGGATTATGCATCAACAAATGATGCATTCTAAAACTAACGTCATGCATGTAACCTGGGAATATGAAAGTAAGCACTAAGGATTCTTTCCGGTAACCACCTTTTCTAGGGATTTGGAAGTGCATGTGAAGTTAGGGTCGGAGATCTTCTATGGAAAATAATATTGAGGCTTGGATAGCATTAAGAGTTGAATGGTCAAGAATTACTGAACGAAACCTTTTTTCAGTGTGCTTTACAGAACACCCAACATGAACTGCTGCCAAGCTAGACAGATGCACATGGACTACCCTGAATCCGAAAATGCAACAGAACAAGCGAAATATGGGGAACCAAATCACTGAGTTTAGAGACAGATACTTTGTTTTCCAATGGTTTTCGTCTGTCCGACTTGTCATTCACATATGTTTTCTAGGGCTCTCACGTGCTTTTCTTAACACATCTAGTCCAAGGGTCCGGCCTTCGGACTTCCTCTCGATGAGGCGCAAATGATCTGCATACTCGGTTCCCATGATTTTGAGTGATTGATTACAAATGAGAACATCATGAGGACAGGCCCATGTTACAGCCATGGCTGACATCTCATCAGCCATCTCGCTTCCAGCTACACTGAACAACCGCCTCAAAATATTTGAAATTGCCCGTTTCGTACTGCTAGACAACGACTACCTGTTCCGGAATCCGTAAATTCTTGTGTGGCTTTGAACAGATTGCCATTCTAGTGCTAAATCTGACTCAAAGAGAAAACAAGAATAAGATAGTCAATGTAGATGTTGACTATCTGAATGATGGTTTAGGCAGCCATTTTCGGACTGAGCTTTCCACTAATGTGTGTTCTTGCAAAGCCATCTCATTATTCGACGCCTTCAACTGTGATCACAACACCTAATTTCCGGCGACCGTGGATAGGGCTGACCATCCTCTCGTATTCAACTACTAACATGGAAAAGGGGCGTGTTTCTACTGAGTCCGTGAATATTGAAGGCGTCTTATGAACAACACCGGGCTTATCTAGTCGTACGATGAGTATAACTCGTGATGCAGAGAGGTGAAGAGTTCTAAGGATTGTGAGCGAATATAAGAAATTGGAAACACGCTGCCTCTGTATATCAAAGCAGAACTTGAACTGCAAAACACACATTGGAAACTGACCTTCTCTTACTTCTCCCAGTCTTTACAGAAGAACACTCTTTACTTTCTATTGTACAGAGGTACAATGAGATCTACCCATATCCTTGGGACTGTCCTGCTCGGGCTTTCCCATTACCTTGCTAACGCAGCAGCTATTCCCAATGAGTTCTCTACTTTCGCTCCATTTACACCTAAGCGTAATGGCCTCGAAGAGCGTCAGTCACCAGCTTCCTGCATCAATGTTGGAAATACCCCAAATACGAGGCATTGCTGGGCTCCAGGCTTCACGTCCTTAACTGACATGTACACATCCTGGCCCAATACCGGAATTGTTCGCTCGTACAATTTGAGGGTTGAGAACACGACGTGCAACCCCGATGGTGCTGGTCCGAGGGTTTGCATGCTCATCAATGGAAGATACCCAGGACCAACAATCGTCGCCAATTGGGGAGACACTATCAGGGTCACAGTTCGCAACCTTTTGCAATCGAACGGTACTTCCTTCCATTGGCACGGCTTCCGCATGCTTAACAAAAACATCCAAGACGGCGTAAACGGTATCACTGAGTGTGCTCTGGCCCCGGGTGACTTGAAGACCTACGAGTTCCAAGCTACCGAGTATGGAACAACCTGGTACCACTCACACTTCTCGCACCAATACGGAGATGGTGTTGTCGGCACCGTCATTGTCAATGGACCAGCAACAGCAAACTACGACGAAGATCTGGGTGTAATGCCAATCACCGATTGGTACTACAAGACGGCATACCAAGCTGCCTCCATCGCCTTCCAGAACGGACAAGCTGGACTGGGTCCGCCAGTCGGCGACAACATCTTGATCAACGGAACAGCTAAGAATGCTGCTGGAGGTGGCGCATGGAACAAGGTCACTATCCAAGCTGGAAAGCGTTATCGACTACGACTTGTCAACACTGCAGTAGATACGAACATGTTGGTGAATCTGGATGGCCATCCATTCCAAGTCATCGCCACGGACTTTGTGCCCGTCAATCCATACAACACTACTCATCTCCAGATCGGGATCGGTCAGCGCTACGACGTCGTCTTCACCGCAAACCAAACGGCAGGAAACTACTGGTTCCGTGCCGTCGCTGACGGACTATGTCAATCGCGCTCCGCTCGCGAAGGCCGTGCTATCTTTACCTACCAAGGGCAAACTGTGGCTGACCCTACTTCCACCGCCCCTGCTTCCCCATTCACAGCATGCGTCGACCCAGTGACGACCCCCAAGATTGCAAAGGATGTACCCAGCAGTACCTTTGCTGCCCAGTCCAAGACTCTACCTGTCGCTTTCGGTCCCGTCGCGGCGAACGGTAACACTGTCCTATGGACTATCAACGGTACCTCGATGATTATCGACCCGGGAAAGCCTACCGTCAAGTATGTTGCAGAGAACAACAACAGTTTCCCTCAGTCGTACAATGTTGTTCAAGTCCCATCTACTTCAGCGTCTACATGGACCTACTGGGTGATTCAACAAGCCGTAGGAGCTCCGCCAATTGCTCACCCCATCCATCTCCACGGACACGACAGCTACGTCCTAGGCGCAGGTGATGGCCAATTCAACTCCGCCACCCACTTTAGCCAGCTGCGATTCATAAACCCACCTCGTCGGGACGTCGTCCAACTCAAGGGTGGCGGTTGGCTAGTTCTCGCTTACCCCACCGACAACCCAGGTGCTTGGCTGATGCATTGCCACATTGTAAGTTGGATACTTGCTCTTTCGATATGAATTCCTATGCTAATATTTCTCATAGGCCTTCCACGTGGGTATGGGTCTCAGTGTTCAGTTTCTTGAGCGTAAGCAGGAAATCAATCTGCCGGCCGCCGGTTCCGAGTGGAACAACAACTGCAACAACTGGGCTGCGTACAAGGCTGGTACTACGGACGTATGGCCTCAAGATGATTCTGGTCTCAAGAAGCGATGGCCGCCTCTTATTGAGGGCCATTCGACTTTCCGGCTAGACTAAGCGTCCTGTATGCGAACTTCGGCGACTATGGCGCGAGCGTGGAGCGTGTCCTAAGATATGGCCTTGGGGTCTAGGTTTTCCTTTTTTTCTAACTCACGCCTTCTAAGCTTCTTACACTCGTTTATATCTCTTTTGATGTCCATACATTCTTATCTCCTCTTGTCAGATGTTTCTGTTTGAGTTCGTGCACCTTGTCGCAACTCAAACCTTGTATATATTCGGAGCAGTTACTCTGTTAGTGCTTGTCAGCGCACACATACGCAAATCAAGCCTTCCCTTCTTGAGACCCTGGTCTGTTTATGTGAACTTGGCTTGCGGGGTTAGATGCTGGCTGAGATCGTCGGGTACGATGGAGCGAACTCCGCAAAGGTACATGGCGCACAGGCAACCAACCAAGACGTCTTTGGAGAAGGCGGGAGGTCGAGCACAGGACTCTGCCTCACACCATGTTTCTGGGTAAATTCTGGCAGCTGTCACTGATTGGATCAACATCTCTTAGTCCCGGCCATTTTGCGGACCCACTAAACCTTGTATCGAGCGCATCTGCGGTGCCGCTGAGGCTCACTGGTGACATCTGACGAATAGCTGATAACATTTGAAGGGACAACGGGTTGAAGCTCGCGGTCCTGTATTCCGCAGCGGGCCTACTACAAATTATATTCTAATCTGTTGAATGAATGATCGAGTCCAGTATACTTGTATACCCCGCAGTTCCATGTGCTCACCGAGAGCAACGGAATAGGGAAGACCCCAATATTCCGTCTTGCACTCATAAATGAACACTGCCACCTTCAAGTTTTAAACGGTCTGCCTCGATTTCGGTTGGATTCAGCAAAAATGACTACTGTAACCTCCCCAGCGCAGCTGACTCACTCACATACTAGCGTCGCTTCTGATCATATCGACAAAGAACCCAGACTCACGCATGCTCAAACCAATATCACTATTAGTCCGGAACTGTTCGAGAAGTTGTACTTGGCACCCAAGGTACCGCATGCCAATGAACGCGTCACTCAGTACGCAAATGCTGTTCCTCTCGGTTTCTTAGGGTATGACTTGACACTGCGCGCACCCTTATATTGAGTACACTAACTTTTGTTTGTAGTTTCGTAATCTCAACTTTCTCCTTCGCCATGATACTCATGGGCTGGGGCGGCGCAAGTGGTCTGCAGTCTATTGCGTAAGCAAATAGCTAGTCCTTAGCGTACAGTTGCGTACTAACAGTTTTCAGTGGCATCTTCTTTTTCACCGGCCCCCTCCTACTTGCACTCTCCTGCATCTTTCTCTGGATTCAGGCACAGTTCTTTCCCATGATGGTCACTGGATTGTTCTCGGTCTTCTGGCTATCGTTTGGATTGCTGCAGCTCCCTTCGGCTGGCATCGCTGCTTCTTACTCCGCTACTGGAAACGCAGCAGAGGGCGCAGCGAGCAAAGAGTTGAATGCTGGCCTCGCACTTCTTTGCATTGTCTGGGGTTTTGCTATGGGGACCTTCGGTATGTTCACGATTAGAATGAATCTGGTTTTCGTAGGAATCTTTTGGCTGGCAGCGACAGCTACCTGGTTGCTAAGTGCAGCATACTGGGAGGTGAGTAAGGGAAACTTTGGTAAGGCAATGAAGTTGCAGAAAGTAAGTTTGAGTCTCCTTTGTTGGTCTCTGCATTACTCTAATCATCCGCAGGCTGGTGGCGCTCTAGACTTGGTAGTGGCGGTATTGGGGTGGTATATGCTCATCGTGATCATGATGGCCGAAATGCGCTGGACAGTCAATCTGCCAGTAGGAGATCTCACTCATTATTGGCACAAAACAGATATTGAAATTGCTGCAATGGAAAATGAGAAGAAAGACTAAGTTCAAAGCTCCACTGGTTGTAGCGGATAGGCCGGATGGGTCGGCGGGAGGGGTATGCGGGGGTCCGGGTATTTGCACGTGGTTGAAACGTGGGATAGGGTCTGAGCAGATGAACCCTGCGTATGAACCTCGACTGAAAAAACAATAACATGGCAATCGTAAAGCCCCATAGATCAGTACCTGAAATCTATCCGCTTGGCCCAAACGGTCTCATCTCAGTTCAGACATGCTTGCGCTGAATTCTTACGATCCAAGTACTTTCGCCGCCATTCCATCAGCACACCAACAAAACCATTGTTGAACTTTTGCGCCTGCGAAAGGACAACAATACCCATAGCGAATCTCCAAAAGTTTGTACTGGTTGGCTAACCTTTTCCGATTCCCTAGTCCGTGCACCAATTACACGACGTGATCGACGCCACTACACCTGTCGTGCTTAGCTGAGATGGGCGGTAGCGAGGACCATCAGCGGGCGGGTGGCGTATCCCCGGGAATTTACCCATATTTTGAATAACTCACGCAGTAGTGGCGTGTTTAGTGTAGGACAGAACTAATGAGCATTTCCTGGGTCGCTACTAATGTGGGGGCTGTCGGAAACGGGGGTCGGCGAGAAGATAATATGAAGTCTCATGTTGATCCTTTATACTTGCAATTTTCCTAGTATTTGAACGTATTGTTTGATCTCTTTTTTGAATTTCTTTTCGTGGAATAAGGTCTTTTATTGTCTCTTACAGATTTTCCAATTTCGTTTCACAATGTCTGGACGAATGGGACACGAAAAACCATCCTCAATACGCATCGAGAATGTAAACAACATCAGCAATGCGAACACCTCAGTCCGTGACGCAAGCTCTGAAGAGGAAGACGCAAACCAAGAAATTATCCGGCATTTAGAAACTACTGGAGAAGATGTAGGCTTTACATGTGCGCGTTCCCAACTCTAGTAAAATCCAGCTACAGTCATTAGACAACTAATCAACCTGCAAAAACTAGTCAACACCCTTATGGCCGCCAGTTCAATGGCAATGTGCTACAATGCCTACCTATTCACGCTCCTCATCCCCCCCGCCATCCTTACCTACATCAACACCGATCTAGGTCCCGACCCCCGCTACACCTGGATAACAATATCCTGGAACCTCGGAGGCGCCATGTTCGTCACAGTCGGCGGCCGTCTCTCCGACATCTTCGGGCGCCGCTACTTCTTCATCGCGGGCGCCATCATCCTCATCATTGGAAGCATCGTCAGTGCCACGGGCCAGAGCATCAACCAGATGATTGCCGGGGGCGCGTTGTTCGGGTGCGGCTCTGGGTTCCTAGAGATGGCATTTGGAGCGGTACAGGAGATTGTGCCGAATGCATATCGGCATGTTACGATTGGGTTGTTTGATGCTGCGTCCATTGTGGCACAGGTTATGCCGTTGGTGAGTTGGGCTATTATCAAAGAGACGGGGAATTGGCGAATTTGCTACTATGCTATGATTGCTTTCCAGGTTGTTAATCTCGGTCTGCTGGTTTTGTTTTATAATCCGCCGTCCTGGGAGCAGAAGAGGATTGAGCATGGTAAGTCGGCTGGGCAGCTTCTTAGAGAGTTTGACTGGCTGGGACTATTGCTTTTCCTTGCTGGATGTACTTTATTTATTTTCGGGGTCAGTTGGGGTGGTTCGATGGCTCCATGGGTATCCGCAACCGTGCTCGCTCCTATTATCATTGGCCTACTCACGCTGATCGGATTGGGGTGCTATGAGGCCTACTATACTCTCCCTGCACCTCTATTCCCACCCCGTCTTTTTAGGGCCTTGAGACAATTTACTGTTCCCATGCTGGTCATGGCTATCGGTGGGATGCAGTACTATTCGAACGCAACGCTGTGGCCCCGTCTCTCGCAGCTCATTTACGCAAGTGATGAGATCTCAAGAGGCCTATACGCTGAAGTCCTCCCACTAGGTACGATCATTGGCGGTATCATTGTGGCTTTCAGCAAATACATTGGCCATCAACGTTGGGTCATTATGTTTGCCGTCGCCTTGCAAACCGCTTGTGTTGGCGCCATGTCAACCTCGACGATGGATAACCCCGTCAAATCGATCGTTCTCACTGTCATCATCTCAACATGCACGTCGGTCAACTTGCTGAATGGCATGGTTCTGGTTGGATTTGGAATAGTCTATCAAGAAGACATAGGCACTGCAGCTGGTCTGGCGGGTACTTCGCGCCTCCTCGCCGGTGCTGTTGCGACGGCCATCTTCGGAAATGTCACCAACAACAAATATGGAGAGATTCTACCTGAGCTTGTCCGATCTAATCTAGCTCCTTTCAACCTCCCTTCTGATATTATCACTAGGCTCATCGCAGCCGCGAGAGCAAATAGCGCTGCTATATATGCGGCGATTCCAGGTATCACACCTGACATTGAAGCTGCGGCCAGCCTGGGCAACAAACAAGCCTACCTTGAAGGGGCACATCTTTCTTATCTAGTTGCCCTGGCTTTCGGGCTATTGGGCGTTATAGCAGCTTTCTTCATTCCAAGTGTGGATAGGAGAAAGTATACGAGCAAGACAGTCGCAGTCCAGAAATCGGATCAGAGAGCGCTACAGGAAAAGATGTCAGTGAAAGCTACAGTACCTTAGATATTGAGAATTTTCAATTAGCGGATGCTCTAACAGATCTTTCAATACATGCCGTCTTTCCGTACAGGCTAAGGTATAGATATTAGGTATAGCTTATAAACTTAACTATTGTATATCATCAATGATCCGGTTTCGTTGTAGATAGAAGGAAGTATCACTGCTCCGCTACAATGATCCTCTGGCACCCTATTAACCATGTGACATGTTACTCCTTACTAGCATTAAACAAACTCTCTGTCTCTCTCTCGAAAATTTCTCATCAGACAGATTGCCTAGTGTATCCCCATCCATGAGTCCGTGGATATAATCTTTTCCTAAAGATTCAAAATGATTGTCACTAACCGGCCGCAGTAATACTGGAATTTTTTATCCTGACAAGATAGCAACAACATCTCCTGCGTGCAGGGTTGGTGGAGCCAGACCCAAATATCTAGTTTTTGTTGTGATGAGGGTTCTTTGTATCAAACAAAACCTAGCTTCAATCACAGCGTCTGGAGTTCTTGATAAATCACTAATATTCTCGTCGGAATGTGGAAAGAGACTTTGGAAATCTTAGCCTCGTACAGTGAAATCTTTATTTGTTCTCCCTGAAATTATGGAATGGGCCATAGTGTCTCGATTTCAAGAGTTGTAGCCACTACTGGATAGCGAATGGGTTATTTGAAGCCGAATACGCGTCGCAATTCTGAATCCATGGCATCTCGAGGAGTAGTTCTTCCGTTACACGAGGACAGTCCAAAAGCATGGTTTGGTGTATTGATTGACGTATGAGGTCACTGTACCTCTCGGAGCCAGCGCTCTATCGGAAATGATGCTCAATTTGGGAGGTCTCTGTCATAACTTTG
This sequence comes from Bipolaris gigantea, assembly GCA_030558545.1. NCBI lineage: Eukaryota > Fungi > Ascomycota > Dothideomycetes > Pleosporales > Pleosporaceae > Bipolaris > Bipolaris gigantea. The sequence goes on from JALPSE010000009.1 coordinate 71,106, forward strand.
TCCACTACATCTACCAAAAGTCCATTGCACATGAGGGGGCTTTCGCTCTCCTCCTCTTTCTCAAATCGAAATTTGGTGGGTAGCTCTCTGCTCGCTTTAAATAGTTGGTAGTAGCGAGCGTCTTTAAGTAAAAACGGTTGTCTCCAACCAGTTACCCATGATGGCCACCCCGTGATGTCCGAGATTCCTCCAAGAATGATATTTTCCAGATTACCAGGGTATTTGACAACGTATTCTGTAAAGTTTGTAAATACTTGCTGCTCTGAAAGAGAATAATTTGGAATGATATCTTCAGACATCACAGGATCAACTGAGCCGGGTATGATATAAACTTTGTCCTTGTCGATGGTGGACTCTAACCAGCGTTTCAGGCCTGGCAAAATACCCATGCTTATTTAAAGATCTGGTTTGAATGTAAGATTTAATAGGGAATGCATTCAATTCGCTACAGACGGTGCATCTTGCTACACACCATCATCGGAGCGGTAATCCAAGACATATGTCATTTCCACTAATATCTGGTAGCAGGGAGTACCAATGGAAATCATACTTCTCGTGAGCTTGGATTTACCGCATAACAACAAAGTCGAGGTGTGGTTCATGGCGAGCTCTTGGATGATCCAACATCGGGTCCAATAGGTCTTTCTTGTAAACGCGACAAGTGCAGGCAATGCTTTAGACGGTGGACATGCCGGATGCTGTATTGTATCTTTCACACAGGGCTTCCGGCAAATAAACGCATGATTTCAGCTGCATGGCTGTTTGCTTCCTTTTCTTGGCCCAATCAGACAACCACAGCCCTAGCTCGACCGTAGATGTCTTTCATGCGTTTGACCTGCTTGAAGTTTTCTTTCTCATCTTGCTGATTTATGCATGATAAGTCCACTCAATAACACATACCCAGACATGTCTCTTGCAGATCACACAAAGTTCATAGCGCGTTTTCGAGATTGATTAGAATATCGATATCGCATCTATTTACACAAGTGCGTCTTTTATCACCTCCGCCACCCCATGTATAGGAAAAGACCTTGAAATCACCCCAATCATAACAGGGGTCGCTGGTATGTTCCTGATTTTGGGTTATACTTAGGTATGTAGCCCCGTGAAATACCGTTTGCTCCGGCGTCGAATCGCGTAGATATACACACTCGGTCAACACGCCCCACATTATTGGATCGACTTGACTTTGCAGTTGCTCTTGGAGGGATTGAAAGTAAGAAGGATGTTTTGGCGGGACATATTCAATAGGGCATTTAATACGATCCTCAGCTGGGACAGGGCTGGATACATCAAGGAACCTGAGGGCTCGGATTTCGTTCTCTGTGTCGTCAAGAGGCCTGTACTGCATCGTGAATAAGGGAGATATAGAAATAGAATCTTGTGAAAGATAGAAAATCCGCAGATTTTTCGATATGAACATAGGGTGCAGGACATGTTAGCTGCAAAGAATGAATGATACGCATGCGGACGCCCTAAAGGGTTACAGACATGTCGGATGGTGTACACGAATCATAGTCAGTTAGAATTTTGGGAGGCTTAGGAGGTTACTGTTTGCCACTCGGTTGACCGGTCTTTTGATAACATCGATGAACTGGTGAGGCTATGCTGGATGCCTTGACACTGCACCGTACGTGGCAGGTGGAGATAACAAAGAACCAATCACGGGTTGACACTCAGCAACCCTGAGTATCCTTGTCATGTTTCCTCATCACTGAAATCCCATAGAAATGGATATTGGTGCCTGCCTTGTCTATATGGCATCTTCACACCATATGACAGACGTCATGACTTGAAAAATTTGGATTCGTAGATGATGCTGGGGCTTGAGTCGTATATCGTACATGGGCATTGACAATTTCCCGCTGTGCAAAAAGAATTTGATCACAGTGGAAGTAAAGGCATCCATCGGGATGGAAGATTTAGGGGAATCTGAGTGGAAATATCATCTTGACTTTGAGTAGTAACCATTAATTGTTGGTACTAGAGCTGGTTTTGCGTAGAATAAATGCCAGATACGCTCGCATTTGCTAATCATTGTTGCACATAGAAATCAGCATAGCAGATGATCCAAAGAGCGCTTCGGTCACTCTTCGGTAGCAGTACAGATATTGGTGTAACTATGCCCCGCGCGTTCGTGAGTAGACCCACATCCCCACTTTCGTAAGAATGGGGTGAGCTCGCCGTCTCCACCACTGCACACTGCGTTCAGGATGGTGAATGCTATACTTGCTTTGCTATTACAAACTCTTTGAGGTTAGGTTCAAGTTGACGATACACAAGATCCTAGTGGCTAGGCTCCTGGATCAAATGTACGTAATAGCATAGCACAGCAAGAGGGCGGAAGAAGCAAAGCTAGAGTATGCTGATGATGAAACTGAGAGAAGCGCCCAAGTAGAGGTGCATGCTGGAACGATTGCGTTATATACTGCTTTTTTCAGTTACTTAGAACTCGAGCAAATATGTTGGCATGCTAGAGTCTGATCTGCATTGGCCTTCTGATTCCATCGTGAAGTGCCATTGCACTGTCACAGATACTCATAAAGAGCAAAATGTTAGCCATAGTTACTATCCTGCTCCTCCACTATTATGCGAGGTCTCGCCAACATATGCCCTCGATACCAGTCTCTTCATGGGCGCAGAAGTGATTGCACACAAGTTTTACAAGCTAGTAGTTTCCACTTCCATGCTTTCGCATCGCTGATCTCTCTTTTTGATTCGTGTGCTGATTGTATTTCGATGTAGATTGATTACCGGTATTTCAAGCATAATTATGCCGGTGGTGCCAGGGAATGGATACAATAATTCGTGCCGATACATGTTTAATTCTTTCCTTCTCATTGCCGGATATCGCCAATACAAAACGCCGTGAAATGCCAAGATAACTCAAACGCCGCCGGTCGGAAATCCACCGTGTTCCTTACAAAGCTTCCAGCTCGAAATCGTCGAGCTTATCGCGGTATTTCATAATGTTTCGCTTAATCTTGGAGGAGTCGACCCATGTCACAAAGTCCTCCATGTTTCTGGTGACGAGGTATGCAGGATCCGTGATGACATCTGTTCCTACACGGACGTGGCCTTGTTCAACAAGCGTAGTAGCAGCTTGGACGTGATCAGCCATGCGCAGACGCGTCATGACGACAGGTAGCCTCCTCCGTGCAAACGCAGATACGGTGACCTTGTGCTCGATGTCGCTCAGCTTTCCCCTGCCTCCACCACCGGTACCAAGAATGCCCATGTCCCATAACTTTTCTAACATGAGGTCTTCGTGTTTACGTCGAAAGGGATCCGAAGGGTCGAGGGCGGCAATCTTATGTGCGAGCTGTCGCAATGAGCCCGCTAGCTGGTTGTACTTTCGGTAGTCATCTCGGCCTTGGATGGCATAGCGTCGCATGACCGCTGCTTCTCGGTGACTTTTACGAGATTATTATTACTCAAGACTTATGAATAGCGCATTGTACTCACCCATTGTCGCTCTTGTAGGTGTTGAAGTCGACCTAATAGCATGTAATTAGCATTTGAGGTACTCCTTCGCGTGGTGGAACTCGGCCCAGCATGCGCATACCTTCTTCAAGAGCTTCTGCTCATGATGCTTGAGTTTGCGCACCATTGCGACGACGGGAGACTGGGTGCGTGTGGGAATATACGGGTTGTAGATGTGAAGAAGGCGTCTCTTGGAAAATGTTGCGCGGAAGACGGAGATCCAAAGATTTGTTGGACAGGGATTCTGCGGGCACTAGCCATTAGCGTGACTGTAGCTGCCCCTCCCTCCAATGACGGCGTGGGGCATCCAAATTTCCTTCCACTGCGCCGTTTGGAGTCAGACAGTTCCTTACTATCATTCAAAACATTGAAAACGGTATCTCGCCATGCCGACAGTTCATATGCTCGATTATGTTGCTGGCAACGTCCGCTCCCTCGTCAATGCCATTGAAAAAGTTGGCTATACAGTAGAATGGGTCAAGTCCCCTGCTCAAGTTCCCGCGGCAGAGGTACTACTGCTCCATGACCAAAAGGTGTACACAAATTGACAAGTGCTGATGCAGCATCGCCCATAGAAACTTATCATACCTGGTGTTGGACACTTTGGCCACTGTATGTCTCAACTGGAAAAGGCCGGTTACACTGAGCCGATTCGCGAACACATCAAGGCCGGGAAGCCTTTTATGGGAATATGCGTCGGCCTACAGGTGCTATTTGAAGGATCTGAAGAAGATGAGCAGGTCAAGGGACTGGGTGTGATACCAGCTCGCCTGCGTAAATTTCAGGACAAAGACAAGAGTGTACCTCACATCGGATGGAACAGCGCAAATACATCACGGCCTGGTGAGGTGACAGATGAGTCATTATACGGGCTTCGACCAACATCCAAGTACTACTATGTTCACTCCTACGCTGTGCCTTACGAGGAGGGCAAATTGGAGAAGGAGGGATGGACAGTCGCAACCGCGCGATACGGTGACGAGGAGTTTGTTGGCGCAGTGGCAAAAGATAATGTCTTCGTCACGCAGTTCCATCCCGAAAAGAGTGGTGCTGCAGGTCTTCGTGTCTTGAAAGCTTTCTTGGGAGGAAAGAAGATACAGAAGCTGCCCGAGAAGCCATCGGCAATTGACACAAAAGAAGGCCTTACAAGACGAGTTATTGCATGCCTAGATGTACGAACCAACGACCAGGGAGACCTCGTCGTGACAAAGGGCGATCAGTATGATGTCCGTGAGAAGTCGGGTGCTGGCAACGAAGTGCGAAACCTAGGCAAACCCGTCGAAATGGCCAGGAAGTACTATGAGCAAGGCGCCGACGAAGTCACCTTCTTGAACATCACCTCCTTCCGCAACTGCCCTGTTGCCGATACACCAATGCTCGAGATCCTACGTCGCACAAGCGAGACAGTCTTCGTTCCTCTTACAATAGGTGGCGGTATCCGCGACACCGTCGACACCGATGGCACCAAGATATCCGCTCTAGATATCGCCACCATGTACTTCAAGTCTGGCGCGGACAAAGTAAGCATTGGTTCTGACGCCGTGACCGCAGCCGAAGAATACTACGCACGAGGCAGCAAGCTCTCTGGCACCACCGCCATTGAAACTATTTCTTCAGCCTACGGCAACCAAGCCGTCGTCATCAGCGTAGACCCCAAACGCGTATACGTCGCCTCGCCAGATGCAACGTCCCACCACACCATCAAGACAGCTGTCCCCGGCCCCAACGGCGAGGGATACTGCTGGTACCAGTGCACCATCAAGGGCGGACGCGAAGGCAGAGACTTTGACGTCCGACAGCTTGTTCAGGCCGTTGAGGCTATGGGCGCAGGCGAGATTCTACTCAACTGCATCGATAAAGACGGGAGCAATAGTGGGTTTGACACTGAACTCATCAATGATGTAAAGAGCGCTATCAACGTTCCTGTGATTGCGAGTAGTGGGGCGGGGAACCCGGGGCATTTTGAAGAGGTGTTTGCAAAGACGAGGACGGATGCTGCGTTGGGTGCTGGAATGGTGAGTTGATCATGAGCCAAGTTTGGAGAGCATGCGTTTGTTAATAATCTTTTGCAGTTTCACAGAGGCGAGTACACGGTTAAGCAGGTCAAGGATTACTTGCAGGAAAGGGGGCAGCTCGTTAGGCCCTTTGAGGCGGACCTATAGATGTGCGTCTTTTCTCTTTGTACCAAATGCGCAGATTATCTTCAATCATGATAAGTAGACTCTCGTCAAAGTGCTGCACGGCTTGAATTTTGTGCCCGTGTGCAAAATGGGGCATGTCGTCTCAATCGAACACGCAGCATTTTGGTACATACCTTGTCCACCACGTACTCGTACACGAACTCGTTTCCTAGTCTCCCTGCCGCCTAGATAATCTGCCTCTTCTTCTCCCACCAGGTCAACACAACCGCGTGGTCCCGAAAACAGAAAGAGAAGAAAAAAAAACAAAGCAAATCAGAGAGTGAAAGGAGAACAAGGGTAAGATGGATAGGTAAGAAGGGAGAAAAATCATATGTAAATCAGTATTCCTTTCCCTTTCGAATAGCAAGAAAAGATATGTTAGTGAAGATGACACAGACGTATATGCACAGCCATGCTTTCCAACCAAAAGTCCAACCAACCCTCCCCCTCCCATGAACAATCATCTACCATTAACTTTTCGCTTTTTTTTCATATTTGTTACAAAAGTGTGACGATTTCACTTCCTCCTCTTCATAACCTTGGTGCACATCTCGACAAGTCCCGTTTTCGCTTCCGAGTCCGGGAAAAAGGAAATAGCATCGATAGCCTTATCGACGTATTCCTGTGCGAGAGCACGGGTTTGCTCGAGGCCTGAGGATTGGGCGACGATTTGGCGGGCCTGAATTTGTACTAATTAGCATCGAGACTTCGTACCCAGACAGGAAAAGAAAAGAAAGACTAACCTGCTGCACATCCCCCTGCTCCGAAAATTTCCTCCCAACTAATTTACCTAGACTCTTGTTTTCCTTCCATGCAAAAAGAAGCGGCGCAGTCGCTAATCCGAGCTCCAAATCCGCACCCGCCGGTTTCCCCAGCTCAGCCTCGCTAACGGTGTAATCGAGCATATCGTCTACAAGCTGGAACGCGAGGCCGAGGTTTTTGCCGTAGAGATACGCCGCTTCGACGACATCTGGGGTTGAGCCACCGAGGATAGCAGCGGCACGACAACTCTTTGAGATGAGCGAGGCAGATTTGAGATATGTCTTTTGGAGGTAATACGAGACGGTTTCCTCAGTCCAGATGGGGTTCTTTTCGTCGCGCGCCGTGTTCTTGAGTTGCATGAACTCGCCTTCGACGAGGTTGGCAATCACTGTAGCAAGCAATTCCGTGACTTCTGGGTCGCGTAGACGAGCGAGCGCGACGGATGCTCTACCTAGGAGAAAATCCCCGGCAAGCACTGCCATTTTGTTGCCGAATTCAACGTTTGCAGAGGGCGCGGCGCGGCGCGACACGGAGTGGTCGATGACATCGTCGTGGAGCAGACTGGCTGTGTGGATGAGTTCGGTGATTTCTGCGAGCCGCCGTTGCGAAGGGAGGATGTCGCTGTCTTCTGGGGTATATGCAGAGTCGTGTCGTATGTTGCTGATGGGGCTGGTGTCTGGGTTCTCGTCTGCGAGGATGTTTGGGTTTGTTATGCTAATGTCTGCGCTTTGGCTGCCAATGCCGCCCCTCGCAATGTTTCGGTGGGGTGTGAGGGCTGTAGCGCGGCTCATCAACAGAACGAGCATAGGCCGTACATATTTCCCCTCACTCTGCGTGTAGTACTTGGCCACAGTGTCGAGGGTGGGATGTCCCGATCCGAGCAATTGCCGTATGTTTCCTGTCAAAAACTTCATTTCTCGCGCCACTGTTTGGAAAGGATCCATTTTTATGGGCGCATCTGGTGGCGGCGTCGCCCGCACATGCTGCGCAACGTTCACAGCGGTAGCCCAGGACGATTGATGCCGCCGCCGGGAGGGGTGGTGCATTGTCGGGGCGGCATTCTGACTTTGTATGGAGCGTGAGAGGGCGACGCTACTGTAGGGACATATCGAGCGGTACGTTATGGAGGAAGGACACGAGGTTTGCGGTCGCGCGACAAACGGCACGAGCCGGGGAGAGCGGCTCAACATGGAGGGGGAGTTTTGCGTGCTGGCAGCGTCGCAAAGGGCGAATGGCGGTTTCCAGGTGCAATTGAGCAATTCTCGCAGGGTCCAGCAGCAGAGGAAGTGGGCGGAGGTGAGCTAGTTGGCGCACAATTGGAGTTGGCCTGTAAGCTACGGCCGAGATTTGGTAAGTTTAAAATATCCATGACGTTCGGACCGCTAGCTCCCTATGGCCGCCGCATTATCCCTGCCAGTCGCGACGTTGGCGATACCGACATGCCGCACATGCGTGCGAAGTCGGGACTTTCTTCCAGACCAACACACACTACAGCCATACATACAATCACACTCCACCATGGTACTTCTCACCATGACGCCCGGTATCGTCCGGGCAGTCGCAAAGGCTGAGGAGTTATCGCCCGATGAGCACGCCAGCCTGCAACGCGCCGACGAACCCACGCTCGCACATGCCACACCAGGCAACCCCATCTCACACAGCCAGCTGGTCGACCTCTCCAAGCTGCTGAAGAGGCATCCTCCTCGTTCGAAGCCAGATGGATCGGTAGCCGGCGAAGAGGCTACAAAAGACGCCGAAGAACCCATTCCCACGACTCTCGCAGGCCTTCTTACCAACACCACACTGTACACCCCGCCCCCGCCCCCAAAGCCAGCAAAGACGCCCGAGTACGAAGCCCTCATGGCCCGTCTCCGCGCTGAGCAAGAAGCCCTCTCCTACGAGCGCATGCTCCATCCACCACCTACCCGCGAAACCTTCTCCCAGCGTTTCCCTCACGCCCCCGAACCCTTCAGCATCGGGGCCCGGCAGACAACGAGCGAAGAAGACGACTTGTCGTATGAGGAAGTGCATCGCCAAATCATCCTCATAATCAACATACTAATTTCCATTGTCTGCGTCGCCGTCTTCATATGGGTCGCTGCACGCCACTGGACCGTCGGTTCAAGGCTGGGACTGAGCATGGGAGGTTCGCTGGGCATAGCCGTGGCAGAGGTGGCAGTTTATAGCGGTTATGTTAGAAAGGTCAAGGAGGCAAAGAGGTTAGAGAAGAAGAAACCTGAAATAAAGGAGATCGTCAAGACGTGGGTGTTAGGTGATGAGGGTGACGGAGCAGAAGCGACTGGGTGGAAGGAGAAAGACGGTGATGGGGTCAGGTTCAGAAAAGGCAAACATCGCTAAGGAACACTGCGGTACTAGACGCCGTCCATGCCTAACGACGACCGTAAACAAATCGACGTTGCCCCAAACAGACGCCAACAATGCATCTCATAGTCACTCGCGCCCGCCAAAAACTCACGAGTAAAACCAGCTCATGCACATGCTCAACTGTCTACTTCTTATCCTTTCTTCTTCCTGCCACTCCTCCAGCAAACCTTCCCAGGTTACTCAGGCTAGACCGTGGCTTGTGTCCTGCTAGAGGACCCGGCGGCACAGGTGCTGGAGGCGGTCTCATTGCGCCTGCAGGACTTCCTGGCCTAAGCCCGCCAACACTCTTGGGTGGCGCAGATGGAGTCGGTACTGTCGGGCCCATTTTCTCGTAGACCTCCTCTTCTTCGCCCATGCTAGCCATTCTTTGACTGCGCCTTGCCTTTTCCTGCGTCTGCTTGAACCGTTCTAGTAGCTCGGTCCACTTCACCGTTGCACCCGCTTCTGGGCCACCCAGCACGTCTCTTGGCTTCAATCGGCCAGACCGTTCGAAGTTGGAAATATTGGCTCCTCCAGTCGAGGCAATGCCACTACCGCTACTACTGTTTGCGCCAGCATCTGAGCTTTTTTGTCGCAAGTGATTTAGAGTGGGGGAAGAAGAGGAAGGGTGCACATACGTCGAGCTGCTGCGCTGGGGCGCAATATGCAGGTAGCCAATGGCTGAGACGCTGTTGAGGCGATTCTTAAGCGCAGCAAAAGCAGAGGATTGGGGAAGTAGCATCAGTAGGCCGTACATGCACTTGTACAAGTGTGGATATCGCTCAGGCTCGAGGAGCTGCATGCGGAGATCTGCAACTTCCTTAGCAACCCTGTACAGATCTCACGTCAAGGAATCTTACAGGTGAAGACCGGAGACTCGAGAAGTTGGACAAGCTTGTCGATCTGGATAAGCATGTTGACCGTCATCTCGAGTTCGGCGCTACAAGCGTTAGTCTCTGTATCTGTATGAATGCGAGTGGATTACGTACAAGACTTGTAGTAAATGATATGCTTGTTCGTAGGCTTGAGCGAGGAGACAGAGTGAAAAGGTAGCCACAGCATTGTGACACCAAGCCTTGAAAAGAGTAACGAAGAAGGATTGGCCGTCCTTGCTGTCGAGGTTTCTAAGTCGTCTCCGCAAGTCTGCGAGCTCCGGGGCAGTGATGAGGTTGTTGTTGAGGTTCTGTACCATGATGCTTGCAAACTCGACATCTTCGTCTTTTGTCAGGCAATCAGCCATGGTGCGATAGATCCTTTCAGCACTGAGAGTTAGGCATAGCTGTCTAATGATAAGGTTACCGCGCGTCTCGAGCAGCCTGCGGTCAGTGCAAAACAGCTTCAGCAGGTTGACCATGAACGAGGTGAAGTATGTATCGTCGCTATGCAGAGATATCTGAGAGAGGAGTAGCAGGTCGCGCGTGACAACCGCATCGGAAGGGTCAGATAGTGTCTTAAGCAGTGCTGGAAAGGTTCCATCGTCCACTGTTAGTATCTGCATATGGGTTAGCGCTGTGTAGGTCGTGCTGCATGTCTACTCACTCTGCCGGGTGCCATCCTATGCAGCATAATGAGCCACGCAATAGCGGCAACACGAGTAGCTTCATGTTCGTTCAAAAATTGCAGTGTTAGAGCACTGACTGCAGCTTGGTAATCCAACTCTGGTATTGGGCGAGGAGACGAACCACTGTCCTCTGCGGGCGTAGGGGACCTGCCGTCAGGTGACTCGGCCTTGTTTGCCTGGTCACGGATAACTGCCTTGAGCAAACGGCCTGAGAGGTTAGAGTCTCGTCGTTGTGTACCGGTAAGCTCCTTTCCGAGCTCAGAGAGGGAGGGTGGCAGCTGGATCTGTCCACTTGCACCGCCATCTCGTGGACGATTGTCGTCGGATAAGGATAAAATGTAATCCATAAGCGAAGCATTGACCTTGACTGCTGCCTTGCGAACGGTATCAACCTCGTGGGACATGCGGGGCAACACGTGCGACAGAAGGCTCGGGACAAACGGCATGATGTCCTCGGGACAAATGTCAAAGAAGTTGTCGATCCAGCGCAGCGCTGTCAGCAATATCTCGGTCTGCTCCTCTTCTGTATCTACAATCGTATGAGCTCAGTTCAGCGTGTCATTCTAGACGCAAATCTTACCAGGCGGTGGAACTAGAAAGTCAACGAGTATCCCAAGGATTTTTGGGTGGTCGACGTGCACATCCTGGCCGGGTATCCAGTTGCCGTCGCCGTGTACAGACTTTTCGCTCTCGCCAGAAACAGAGCCACTTTCTCCGCTGGCGTCGCCCTTGTCGTCAATCGAATCATGCGGGTCGAGGGGCGTAAAGTCCGACGCATCGCTTCCGCTGCGAATAGTGTCGGCGGAGTGCCTGCGCTCGTCCTTGCTGTTGCTCTTCTTGCTTTCCTCTATGCCCTTTTTGATTCTGGCAATTTTCTTGATCTCGTTCAGGAGTCTGTCCAGGGCCGCCTGCGTCATAGTGTACACATCCTGGTTGGAGTCGCTCAAGAACTTAAAGAGGCCACCAAGGAAGCGTGGTAGATGAGCAATCAGCTCGAGGTCGGGTATGGAATCGAGTAGTGTTATCCATGCGACTAGGAAGGAGCGGGTGAAGGGGTTGATGACGTTTATGCGCTCTTCGAGAAGCGGCAAGAAGCGTTCGAGGCTGAATGCGTATGGATATGGCTCGTCCTCGCCATTGTGCTGCTCTGGCGTAGTCTGCAGCACGGACACATAGCTGGCAGCCGACTCTGAGACAATGTCTTTGATCAAGCGGTCCAGGAGCTCTGCGCCATTTTTGACAGACAGTTCCGAGTCTGCAGCCATCTAGACACAACCACGTTAGCCCGGTCTGGGGGTTTAAAGGGAGAGGAGGCGCACTTTGCAGAGAGCATCAAAGACTTGGTTAAAGTAGACGAGTATCTCGCCCTTTGCGACCTTTGCAATGTTGTACATGCTTTCGCACGCGTAGTACCGTACACGGGCATCTTGGTCACTGAAGCAGGCAAGCACCGGGGGCACGATTTCCTCGAGGTAGCGGGCTACTTCGGGCCCCAGGGCTATCGAGGCAGCGGCCAGTCCTATGAGACCACCATTGCGAGCGTGGGGCTGGTGGACGGCATAGGCATACTCATGGCACAGCTGATGTACGATCTTTGCTATCCTGTCATGGTCCTGGGCGGCGAGGGCATCGCGGATGAGGCCCTCGAGCTCGAGTGCCCCGCTCTTGCGCCTGTCGTAGAGCTTGTCGTTGAGGGCTTTTGTGATGTTGGCGTCCATGGTGAGGGCTTGTCGAGGGTGCAGGACAAGACGCTTGTCTACACGGCGCAGCTGCCCGAGCCTCGCATGCTGCGTATCCTGGGAGCGGGGAGCGGGGAGCGGGGGGGGAGGGGGTAAGAAGACAGCCGGCGGGGTGGCGTAGATTAGGGTGGGTGCAGGTAGAGGGCCATTCACCCTCCCGCCACGGCTTGGTGTTTCCTCACAAAGGCAGGACAGGACGATGCTGAGCCACACGCGAGTCGGGGGGGGG
>JALPSE010000009.1:99743-138881 GCA_030558545.1 Bipolaris gigantea
GTTTTTTTTTCCTCCTCAGGATCAAGATTTGAAATCAGCCATGTTGTAAGAACACTCATGTTCTCCAGGTGAATTTGCCCGACCTCGCTCTATCCTCATGCCCCTATTTTCCATCCTTGCCCTCTCCCTCGAGCTGGTCTTTTTGCCCGTTTTTTCCCATTGGCATTCTAACTCGTTTTCTAGCACGGTTCTTATCTCTTGCCTCCTTTACCGCCCACCTTTCTTTGAAACCCCCCCTACTCTACGGAGGCCGGTACTTGTCGTAGCTCACTCTGCGGGTCAAGTTTTGAGCCGGTTGGATTCACTTTTTTTTTAATGCATGGCTCAACTAGCAGTAGAAGACTTGATAAATTTCTGCAAAGGACAAGGGAAGAGCCTACACGTCGTATACAGCATAAGCACTGAACCTACTTTCCGCCCCAAAGTCGAGGCTTCGAGGAAGTAATCCGGGTAGGCAGTCACGTATTGTAAGGCATTTCAGTACTGTCGTACTGGCACAAGTAGTAGTCTTTAGCGCCCTTTCGTTGCATCACATCACCAACAGCGAGACAACAAGTGGGAAGATTGGAAGATTTGGTTTGTAATTCAGTTAGGAGATGGGTAACGAGTCCCACTTTCACATAGTTGGAGAACAAGGCAACCTTGGCTCTGTTGCAATCACATGCGGCATACTCTCGACATTCCACGCCCCCTCCCCCACCGATTTCTTCTCTCCTCCTCTTCTCCCTAATGCATAAGACTTCTTAGGCTCTACAGCTCTTTCGGTAACCTAGCCACGTCTGCCTAGCTGCTAACCCTTCTGTACCGTGATTTGCATGTCGAAAAGATTGTGCCAATCCTTTGACCTGATCTCTACCTTGAAAAAAAAAAAGTGCAGCAAGCCAACTTGGTGTAAGCTATAGTACACATCTAACCTCCTTTTCGTGGGGCATTGGGCACAGCAACCGGGACGCGCGCGACTCCTGCTTGTGCTCCCTTCTTGCGCTGATAGTAGTGCTCGACAATCTTGCGCACGTGCTTCTCAGCCTGCGCCTTGTCGGCAGGTGCTCGGATGCTGTCGAGCGTGTATGGCGATTGGATCAAAACTGAGTCGCTAACTACAATTTGAGTGTCTGCCCAGCGGGTCGGTAGCCTGTTTGTTTGCATGTCAGTCAGAGCCCCCCGTATCGGCAGACGTTGACTGGATACAACTCACGTCCTCGAGATGGCATCGAATAGCTCCTGCGCTTCCGCACTAACGCCCTTGCCCTTCTGCGCATCCTTCTTCTTCATTTCGCGAATCGTCTGATCTTCACGGGCTTGCAGTGCCGCTAGGTCGACCTTGGATATGCTGGGGAGTGCTCCGTTGAAGCCTGCCGTGGACTCGGGCGCCCGCTCGCCTGATCCGAGAATCTCAAAAGATTCAATGTGTGCAAAAGGGATAATGTGGTAATCACCTGGCTGGCTGAGCGCAGAGGCGGAGGGATTCGGTGGGGCAGGCGCGGTGTTGATGGCAATGGCGTGGGTAATGTTGCAGGCCGTAAAGAGAGTGCCCTCGAGGACATTCTTTCCAGGGGCGCATGTTATCTTGATGCTGCTGCGTGTCAGCATACCCCCGGACAGCGCGATCTCTCTAGTCGGACGCTCATAGGGGCAAGCTAGGCTTACCGCGATCCCACGGCCTTGTACAGATTGGAATCGGCGTCAATGGCATCTTTGCCGGATGCGGCGCCGGCCTTGAGGTTCGGTGTCGCAACCTTGCCCGCAACGCTGTTGCGCTTGTTGTCCGCCATGGCGAGCCAAGGGTCCTCTTTCGTCTTGCCGGGTGCACACGCTAAAGACCTAACGCCAAAGACTCATACAAGCAGTGGCTATGCAATTCAAAGGCATGAAAGAAACGAAAAAGCAAGAGCGCGCGCGGCCAAATGGTGGTGAGGCGCGGACGTGTGGGAGCTGATGAAGCTCGGAGCCCACACAGTGTGTTGTGGTGTTGGGGGGTAAACTTTCCGCGCTCACGTCGCCAAGGCATTGCTCCGGCGCGCTTGCTGGTGCACCAATCACGCAGGGTGCGGCCTCCTGCACGGATGGCCTCTGTCTCTGTCCTAACGGATCGTCCCAGATGATACCAAGTCGGTCCCGGCCATGCAGTACCGTTATGTACTACTCTACCTCATGGCGGGGTGGCATTTCCAAGGCTAGGCACATGCTCAGACGATTCTGCTTTGGGCTAGCGTCTCTGCCAATATGGACTGCCGCATGGGCTAGAATAACCTCCTGCATTCAGCTAGGGCATGGGAGACATTGAACACGTGAGTCATTATTCATTCTGATATGTGCTATCTTGCTCTGCACATTGATTATTTTCTAATTCTAAGGCCCTATGCAAGGTGGTGTGTTCTTGCAGCAAAACTTGTGCACGATACGCTTAAGCATTGTATGTCTGCGAAAAACGTCAGTTGCTACGGCCTGATTGATACAACCATTCATGGAACTTACCGAGGCAGAGATGTTTCCACCTCTTCCGGTCCAGTTGACGTGGATGTCCTCGCCCTGCTTGTATGTGTCGTTGGCATACTCAGGCTTGATCCTGAAGGTGTGTGCGCCGAAGTAATCACGCTGCGCCTGCAGGAGGTTGGCGGGAAGGTCCTTGGTGCGGTATCCGTCGTAGAAGCTGAGCGCGGTGCTGAAAGCGGGAGTTGGGATGCCCCAGAGAGCACCCTTGGAGACAACGCTGTGACATTATCAGCACTTTGTTCTGCCAATTTCGTAAGCAAACCACTCACTCTCTCCATCCAGCCTGAGCCTTGTGGATAGCCTTGCTGAAGAAGTCGTCGAAGAGCAGGTTCTCGAGTTCGGGGTTTTGGCGGTATCTAAAAACAATCAGTATACTGTGCTCAAATCTGCACCTGGTTGGTGCTTACGCCTTGGTGATCTCCTTCAAGAAAACGGATCGGATAATGCAGCCACCACGCCACATGAGGGCAATTTCTGGCTTGTTCAGCTTCCACTTGTACTCCTTGGCGGCCTATGGCGATATTAGCCCAATTCTTCTGGCTGAGGTACCAGTTCAACTCACGTTCTGGATCAGCATGAAACCCTGAGCGTAGGAGATGATCTTGGAGGCGTAAAGGGCCTGCTCGAGGTTGTCGATGAAGGCCTTGCGGTCACCGGTAAAGCTGGGGCTGGGGCCATCCAAAAGACCAGCAGCACGGCTGCGCTCCTGCTTGAGGGAACTCAGGCAACGAGCGAAGACGGCCTCTCCGATCAAAGTAACGGGCATGCCGAGGTCGAGAGCGTTGATGGCGGTCCACTTGCCGGTACCCTTTTGACCGGCAGAGTCCATGATCTTCTCAACAATGGCAGTGCCATCATCGTCGTTCTTGTACATGATATCGCGGGTAATCTCAATCAGGAAGGAGTCGAGAACGCCCTTGTTCCATTGTGCGAAAACATCGCCCATCTCCTTGTTGGACATACCAAGACCGCGCTTCATGATGTCGTAGGCCTGGGTTTTGCGTCAGTTTCCAATCTCTGTGCTGTTTGGCTGTTTCGGCTCACCTCGCAGATCAACTGCATGTCACCGTACTCGATGCCGTTGTGGACCATCTTGACGTAGTGACCGGCACCCTCGTCACCGACCCATTGGCAGCAGGCCTCGCCGTCGGACTTTGCGGAGATGGATTGAAGGACATCCTAAGTAGCTGTCAGATATGCCCCGCCAATTCCTGATAGACGCCGTACCTTGATGTAGGGCCAGGCCTCCTCGTTACCACCGGGCATAATGCTGGGGCCGTAGCGGGCACCCTCCTCTCCTCCAGAGACACCAGTTCCGACGAATCGAATGCCCTTGGCCTTGAGGTAGTTGGTGCGGCGGTTGGTGTCGGGGTAGTGGGAGTTACCACCGTCGATGATGATGTCACCCTCCTCGGCACCTCCGGCAAGAAGGAGCTCAATGAAGTCGTCGACGGGCTTGCCAGCCATGACGAGCATCATCATGCGGCGGGGCTTCTTGAGCTTGGCGACAAACTCCTCGATGGAGTGAGCACCGACAATGGACTTGCCCTTGGCCTCTGTTTTTGTTGTTAGTCCTGTTGGTAAGTGGTTGCAGTGCAAGACTTGCCATCGTTCAGGAATCGGTCGACCTTGGCGACGCTGGCTGGATGTCAGTCAGATTCCCGAGAGCGTAGAGTTGTAGTGCTTACGTTCTGTTGAAAGCAACGACCTTGGGATAACGTTAGTTTTCTAAGACGGATGACTTTTCAAGACATATCTCATACCGTGAAGCCGTGGTCGGCACTATATCATGTCAGTATTGTATTGGTGTGGTAGAGGGTGTGGTAGAAGACTTACGCGTTGAGGATCAAGTTCTGACCCATGACCTAGGACTGGTGTCAGCACATGTCGAGTTGTCCGAGACGCGAGCCATGGCAACGCATGGCTGGAGCATACTCACGGCCAGGCCGATGAGGCCAAAGTCTCCGACAGCCTCAGTCATGGTTGCTTTTGCGGTGAAGAGAGGTGCGTGGGTGTGTGGTTGGGTGGAGGGGGATGGCGGGGTAAAGTTGCAGCGACCGGGCTACAACAGTTGAGGGCAATTGAGGCTTTTTGAGCGGGTGATTGTCAAGAGGAAGGAAGAGGAAGCTTGGTGGGGGTCTCTGGGATAATGTAGTCGCCGGACAGACTTTGGAAACAAGCGGGGCAGGCTACTCTTTGCATCAATGGTGGCACGTCCCACCAGATGCCAGCATCACAGGTCATGGAGGATAGCTTCGGCCGCGGCGGTAAGGTCAAATGCCCGGTAAGCGGCTCTTGCTAGTTCCGCATGTTGGTACGGAGAAATTGCTGGCGCTGCCCATTTGGCTGCGTGCTGAGCACACAATGTTCATGCTTAGCAAGCAGCCTGCCGATTGGGCCGCCCAGAGGCGAGTAGACTGGCGATGCCAATGGCTGCCGGTACAACGCCTCGCTCAACCTGCTCTCTCTCTCTCGCTCTCTCGCTCTCTCTCTCTCGCTCTCTCTCTCTCGCTCTCTCTCTCTCTCGCTCTCCCACACACACATATATGTATACACGGCGGCCATGGCCAGACGGCCGGACACAGAAGGGGACACGCGTAGATGCGGCTGCTTTGAGGCGCTCCGTCTTTGGCTGCACACCATGATACCGGTCCTTCCGCCTCAGCCTTAACATAGCATTACAGGACGAGGAGCAGCGTACAGGGGTGGCCGGGCACGCTAGAGGGTAGACATGGGCATCGGAAAGCGAGAGGCAGGGCGAGCAGCGAGATTGCCAGGCCAAGGCCGGTGGGAGCGGGTCAAAGCAAATCTTGTCCGATGGATGTGTGCTGTGCCTGCTTGGAGGTCCGTCGCTAGCCAGACAGCCATGGGCGGGAGAGTTGGTGGCATGGCAGACAGGCTGAATGTGCAGAGGCATGGCCGCACAGGCGCATATATTGACAGCAGTGGAGTAAGCAGGTGCAGGGTAGAGTGGATGGGCCAGCACGTGACCCGGGGGGGTCGGGCCATGTCTGAGACTGCATCGCTCCTTCTCCGTCGCAACAAATAACAACACCAAACGTCACGCCGCGCGCCCGTCACACGTCATCCCACGCAATTGCCAATTTGCACCGGCCCGCCCTTCCCTCCCACGCCCTCCCACGCCCTCCAAACACCCATCTCCAACGCCGCCCGCCGCCCACCGCCCACCGCCAGCCCTGCCTCCCGCTTCTTCGCGGCTTGCCTGTGCCACTCCCTCTCGGCGGCATTCATTCCCGCCATACAAACGCCCCTCACCATCACCGTCGCACTGCCCGAGTCACTGCCTGGCTTGCTATCACCACTCCGAGTTCACCCCTCACCCTGCTGCCTAGACGCCATGCAGCCGCACCACTCTCTCCCCGCCCGCCCTCCGCCTGCAACGCACTCGACCTCGCCTTCGAGAACTATCAACAGTAGCAGCAGCACAGGCGCGCGAGCTCAGAGCAACTCCACCATGTTTCCAGGCTTCACACCGCGCTCGGTAGCAGCCCACGCGCCCCCTCAGTCCTCTGCTGCCGCCGCAAACTTCTCGCAAGCCACAGTGAGCGCTCCATACCAAGCACCCGCTTACCCGACCAGCACTGCTTACAACAACTACTCGTACTCAGCCTATGCATCGGGTGCTCCTGCTTCCGCCTACTCAGCTGCTCCGTCCGTGAACCGCGGATACGGCGGCGCGTACGACCCCGAGGAAGAGGCACGCATTGCAGAGTGGAACAGTGCGTACAACGCGGCCGATGCCAACGCAAAGAAGGGTGCCAACCCAAGCGTCGCCCCCCGCCCAGAAGTTGCTGCCGCCAACGAGGCCGAGACTGGTCTCGCAGCCGACGGAAAGCGCAAGACCGTAGTTCGCGAGGGGGGTGGGAAGCAATGGGAGGACGAGACTCTGCTTGAGTGGAACCCTCTGCACCCCCGACTTTTCATAGGAAATCTTGCTGGTGAAGTCACTGATGATTCGCTCCTCAAGGCCTTCGCAAAGTACCCCTCACTCTCAAAGGCCCGCGTCGTCCGAGACAAAAAGTCGACCAAGAGCAAGAGTTATGGCTTCGTCAGCTTTGCCGATACCGACGACTATTTCCGAGCCGCAAAGGAGATGCAGGGCAAGTACATTGGCAGCCATCCGGTCCTCATCAAGCGAGCCACATCCGAGATCAAGCCCATCGCGAAGCGCGAAGACAGGCACAAGCAGCAGGGCAAGAACAAGAACAACAAAAACAAGGATAACAAGGATAAGCCCGGCTCAGGCAGCACTCCCGCCGTCGTCGCATCTCCTGCCATGTTCATACCCCGCGGTGTTCAGAAAAAGGGCAAGTCAAGTGGCCCGAGGGTGTTGGGTTGAGGTATCATGGCATCTTACTACCAGATGCTCAAACGGATCGTGTCGGCAACCGCCATTGCCGCATGCAATCCTGTCATTGGCCTTGCGTCAAATAGCCCCAAAGGTTAGTTGACTCTCTTGGTCTCCTTTTCCAAGTGCATCTCTGTCCATACCTGCATTCTTCCTTTGTTTTGCATTCCAATGCAAACCCGATTCTTGGCTGTAGACAAGGCGATGAAGCTCGAGGGAAACCCTGGGGTAGGTTCCGCTCTATGCGTCCTCATGGAAAGCTGCACATTTGTGCAGTGCATGTGGCAGTGCAGCACGAAGACGCGGCACATAATGCGGACCATGTCCAAGGGCCGAAGAGAGGGAAGGGTAATTAAGATGAACTAAGAGACCGCCACTTTAGCGTAGTGATACCCTCAACGACCTAAATTCAACGTGTTACTTTTCACTGGCTCAACAACCTTCTCACCCAGTCTACCTCCTTCTCACAAAGCTCCAAGCGACATTGCTTGAGCGCGATGAGAAACATACTCCGGGCCTATGCAAGTCTTTTGCAGAAACTCCAGTCCCCTTCACAAGATATCTCACTGTACGGTGTGTACTAACAGCCAGCGTTGCTGCTTCCAGGTGGTGTGGTGGCACTTGCCCTGTCCTATCAGAGCCGTTGGGCCGAGGTGAGAGCATAAGCCGGCCCGTTTTGTCCTCGAGATGCGCTTTGGCACGCCATCGCCCAACAACGGAGCAGTGCTTTTTACTAAATTTCCCCACCAAACAGGTGTTCCTCAACCATGACTTTCAATCCTTGCGCCAAATCCAAAACCTGGAGCTCGATGATTCCAATCATGCTTTGACACAATGCTGCCTTCACAACGTCGAAATTCGAGGCTAGCTGTTTGTACTACACTAAACAAAGCTTTCACATGCTACAGCAAGAGTGCTCTCATCTATCTGAATAGCAACACTGTCAGGATACAGTCGCGACAAACCACCTTCTACCGACTTCCCTTGTTACATGACCGCTTCACCACCACCTTTCCCACCATGAATATAAATCGTAGTAATTTTCCCTACCGAGACAGACTCCAACCCGGTCCTCAAACAACATTTCAACCACGCTGCTCATCTCCAGCAAATACTCATATACATATTCGCAGGTTTTCAAACTCGAGTGCTAATCGTCTTTCTACTACAAGCACAATCAGTACTCCCGTACCACAACGTACCACGATCCCGAAGATGGCCTCCGCTGACTCTCAAGACTTGAAGCTTGCGCTTTCCAAGCACGGTCTGACTGCCGACCATCTCCGCAAGATCCATGGTCTACTCATGGAGATTGCCATTGATGGTGGCAAAATCATGCTGGCCGCTGAGCACTCAGTCCTTGCAGTGGCGCAGTACAAGAACAACACCTCCGATCTGGTCACTGAGTTCGACAAGCAGATCGAGGATGCGGTGGAATCTCGCCTTCGCCACGAATACCCAGCCTTTGGATTCCTTGGAGAGGAGACGTTCAAGCATGGCACCAAGCTTACCGACACCCCTACGTTCGTCTGCGATCCAATCGATGGAACGCTCAACTTCTCCAAGGGCGTGCCCAACTGTGCAATCTCTTTGGCTTTGACAGTCGAGAAGAAGCCCGTCGTCGGCGTCGTATACAACCCTTTCCGAGGCGACCTCTACCACGCGGTCAAAGGCCAGGGCGCCTGCCTCAAGAATACCTTCACCGGAACCGAGATCAAGCTTCCGATCCAGGCCGTACCCCCACCAATGCCATCCTTGAACTCCTGTCTCGTCGCTATCGAGTGGGGAAACCAGCGGTCCGGTGACAACTGGGCCCTCCGGACGTCCGTACACAACAAGCTTCTCACCTCCAAGGTGGAAGGCGGAGCCATGTGCAAGTCCGTCCGCTCCAACGGCTCCGCAGCCTTGGATTTCTGCTACGTCGCGCAAGGTATCATTGATGTCTTTTGGGAGGGTGGCTTCTGGATCTGGGATGTCTGCGCCGGCTGGATCATCTTGGAGGAGGCTGGCGGCATTGTTGCGAGCGCCAACCCCGGTGACTGGGATCCATCTATAGAAGGCCGTGTGTACTTTGCTGTTCGCCATGCGAAGCCTGAGGAGCAGAAGGCTGTGGTGGAGGAGCTGTGGGGTATCATGGGCGATCGGAAGTTTGTCTTCTAGAAGGGAGAATCATCAGGGTGCAAGGAGGATGATTGATATACGGTGTTATGGAACTAGTGACAAATCGGTATCACGGAGTTCTGAATTCATATAGACCTTTAGATATTCCTGGTTAATATAGGGAGTGTTTTTGATTTAATGCTCATGATTCTATCAGGCTTTTTCAAGTGCGTCTTCATGGAGCGACTGACTCAGATATGCGTCGGCACAAGTCCTTGTTTGCAAGGATTGCTGTTTGTGACACACGTTATTTCCTTGTAGATTCTTTCATCAGTGAATAGTTCCTTCTCAAAGACTCTTTGTGAACAAACTGTAGTTCCCATAATGTTTTGTCGTCCACCGGACACTTGGCTTGAGCAGGTGCAGCAAGTACGATGTGCTACCACCTCTTCACCTTCCCTAGTAGCTACTATTGCAAACCTCAGCCGTCACAACTACACCACAACATACCTCAGTGTCATCATCCATCCACATCGATTTGTCTGTGAAGCGATACAGCTTTTGAACAACAGATTCAGAATCGGTACTGCGTCCCTACTAAGTAAAGTAAACTTTACTTATAATGTTCTAACCTGCAGCCCAGCATCAACATTATTACTCCACCAGCAGCACCCGTACCCAACGGGCTTTCTGCATCATCTCCTACCTCTAGCGTCATCGACTCGAGGGCTATCCAGCCCCTTACCTGAGCCGACTACCTATGCACAATAGCAATTCCTAATTACATGCCGCTTGATTCACTGTTCGCCACTCGAGGCTCCGAATCTCGACAAACCAAACCCAAAGCGCCCAGGAAACCACTCTTTCCTCTTCCACGATCCATCATCAATCGCAAGACCATTCTTCACGCAGGACACAACCCTAGAACACACTCATATTCAGGACGACCCCTTTCAGCAACGGAGCGATTGCACGTTGCCCGTCAGCGTCTTCGAAAGTTTGAGCGGGAACAAGTTAAGAAGCAAAAAAGGACCTGGCGTGTATCTCACGCTCGCGCTGAACTTTGTCTAGAGCGAGAGAGGCTTGCTCACAGACTAAAGAGCTTTAGAGACGGGAGGCTCTGAGTTTCATTGAAGAGGCCTCAGAAATTAAAACGTTTTGATGAGCAGTGCTGCCAGTGTGACCGGCGCTGTAACGACTTGGACCGTCCCGGCCCCGGCCCCAGGTGCACGCCAGTACTATAGGCCAAGGCCGAAGGACCCACGAGACCCTGGCGAGCGAAGAAGAGCTATAGAGAAACGAAGAAAACAGAAGGAAGCCCGCGCCAGAATCAGAGCCAAGGAGAAATCCGACTGGAAGATAAGACAGAGGATGCGAGAGCTCAAGAGCAGACTTCGGCTTTGCTAGATACCGTTACTTGTCCATGATAGACTCTGAGCACATGCCTCTGTTCTGATTCGAGTTACATTATCGGAATCATCAAGAGTTTGTGACATTACAGCGATTGACTTCATTCTTGAACTCAGTTGAGTCGTGGCAAGCCCGACGGCAAAACCCCTTGAACGACTGCCTGCATGGCGAGTGTCCGCAGTGGTCGTAGTGTCCGATTTTCCATCAAAACGAATTACCAATTAGAATCGGACTTCACTCAGTGGCCGGGAGTGTACATACATCCCGGAGATTTCAAACACCCGTCGGAAAGATTCAAAGAACCGGAGGCGTGGGAAAGGATCCGTAACCGCTTGAGACATTGGGCAACCAGCATTCAGAAAGAGTTCAACAAAAGGGCCGATCTGCATAGAAATCGCCGGTAGTTCCAGCATTCATCGGCCTGATATATCGACTGAGGATATTCGCCGTCGAGACAGTGCCTTATACAGTTTTCTGCATATCAAACGCTGCGTACTACATGTCACTATCGAATACACCGGCATTCCAATACTACGGCCCTTCACATCTTCGAGCCGAATCCCGGGCCACTCTTTAAGCATCAAACGACACGAGAGGTTTCAGCGTTGGCGAAAACTAGGTTCGCTAATGCCCAGGTAATTGGTGGTTGATATTGTCTCTCGGGAGTGCGCACAGACCGCCCGCATCTGTGCAAGGCGTCAGAACTGCAGTTCATCAGACTTCACATCATGTTCGTTCGCAGTAGTCGCAACAGCCTCGCTGCAGCATCAAAACAGGCATATATGTGCCGACCATGTCTGTATCTGACTAGAACTCTTCCATTGGACGGTGTGTATCCTCTCACCAAGTCCACGATACGATGTATCCAAACTGAAACCCAATCACCTCCATCATCTCAAGATGGGACCTCTTTCCGCAAGCTCTTAAAAGATGCTGCAAAGCAGAAGAAGAAGGAAAAGGCATCTTCTGCAAGCTCCTCTAAAAAGTCCAGAGATGGGCGCTTGGAAAAGTGGGAATTGACTGTTGGCATCGAGGTGCATGCCGAACTCAACACAGCGCGGAAACTTTTCTCTGGCGCTGCCACATCTGTCAGCGAACCCCCGAATACGCATGTCTCCCTATTTGACATTGCATTTCCTGGAACCCAACCTCATTTTCAAAAGGAGACCCTTCTTCCTGCTTTGCGCGCCGCTATAGCTTTCCAATGC
This sequence comes from Bipolaris gigantea, assembly GCA_030558545.1. Lineage (NCBI taxonomy): Eukaryota > Fungi > Ascomycota > Dothideomycetes > Pleosporales > Pleosporaceae > Bipolaris > Bipolaris gigantea. The sequence continues at coordinate 111,324 of JALPSE010000009.1, forward strand.
GAGATACAACCTAAGAGCAGCTTTGACCGTAAACACTACTTCTATCAAGATCAGCCGTCCGGGTATCAAATCACGCAGTACTACGAGCCTTTTGCAAAAAATGGTAAAGTTACACTCTACCCTCACGACTTTCCTGTCGGCGCGGCTCCGCATCCAGAACCTTTTCATATTGGCATCAAGCAAATACAAATGGAGCAGGACACCGCAAAGACCGTGCAGCAACCACCCTCGACTCATCTGCTAGACTTCAACCGCGTCTCACACCCGCTCATTGAGATCATCACGCTCCCTGAGATTCATGACCCTATGGTGGCCGCCGTCGTTGTCCGAAAGATACAAAATATACTCAAGGCCGTCAACTCTTGTACCACCGGCATGGAACTAGGCGGTTTGCGCGCTGATGTCAATGTTTCTGTTCGCCAGCGCCATGAGGACCCGTCAGAATCCAATCACTCATACTCTGGTATCACCGGTTTGGGCCAGCGGACTGAGATCAAGAACTTGGCAAGTGTCAAGGCTGTTGAGGAGGCCATCATTGCAGAGCGTGACCGGCAGATTGATTTGCTTGAGAGTGGAGGTACTGTTGAGGGCGAGACCCGTGGGTGGACTCTTGGAAGCAAGACTACGAAAAGACTGAGAGGCAAGGAGGGTGAGATTGATTACCGGTACATGCCGGACCCTGATATCGCACCTGTGATCGTAGGAGAGGTAAGTCATGTGTTGATCTGCATCTTGAGACCACTGCTGAATGTCTTTAGGATTTGGTCGAACACCTAAAGAATACCCTGCCAAAACTTCCTGATGCCAACGTACATCTTCTCGTGCACAATTACGGCCTGACTACCAAGGATGCCATCACTCTTCTGTTGTTTGATGATGGAGAACGTCTGGAGTACTACATGGATGTCGTTACCGAATCTGTGCGCCTATCCGAAGCGCAACAGGACAGCGCTTCGTTACAAACCCTTGGAAAGATTGCAGGGAACTGGTGTGTATAATGTGTAGATTTCTTTGTGGATCAAGGCTAAGTAACACCTAGGGTGCTCATGGAGCTCGGCTCTCTGTTCAAAGACGAACCATGGGATCCTAGCCACGTTTCAGCCAGAGATCTTGCGGAAGTGATCTCATTTGTGCGCCGCAAAGAGGTTACGTCGCCATCGGCAAAGCGTCTACTTGCGATCAAGTTCGAGGGAGATGCACGTAGCGTCCATGACATTGTCCACCAAGAAAACCTACTCCTACAGCCCCTGAGCCAAGAAGGATATGTCAATCTGGCAAAGGCACTATTGGAAGAAAATCCCAAAATGGTCAAGGACATCACTGAAAAGGGTCAGGTAAAGAAGATCATGTGGTTTGTTGGACAGATGGTGGCGCGAGCCCCAGATGGTGGCGTTGAGCCTGGAAAAGCAAAGATAGTGTTACAGGAGTTGCTAGGGCTGCATGGAAAGTCGTGATAGTCTGGTGGATACCCTAATATAAGTCGTCCTTAGTGTTGTGGCGTACTGTCTACATATTTTTACCGTCTGCGCCTGATTGCCGGCTGCTGTGATCCGTTGCCTGACATCATCAGTGCTTGAAGTTCCACCGAATTAACACCTAATTTCAACACAACCGCATGATTGATGCCTAATGGTCTGCCCCCCAATAATGACACCTGCAACAAAGCAATCTCCAGATCAAAGCCCAGCTGTAAGGGTACGAGATGGGTGATGTAATCACAAAGCACTTGCCACACAATTTCATCGATACCCTGTCTTTAGACCCGAACGTGTATCATACACCCACGTGTCAACACACCAGCTCACACACATCCCAATCCCATCTCCTGAAATTGTCAGCGTAACCGCAATGCTAAACCATCAAGCCTTGTACTCTGCCCAACAATGTCCACTGAACGGAGGCCGGCACTTGTCCGCGTTAGCAACCGTGTCGCTGTCATCCGACGTAATAGCAACACACTCAAATGCAGAATAGCACGCAGTATGGAACGAGGCGGCCTCGGCTGGAGGGGCGAGTCAGCACGACGGAAACTTGCTGCATCGCTCATTACGCATTATGCGCAGAGTGATAGTAGAGAAGACGTCAACAGAGAATGGGGAGAGGAACCGGAGCTCGAGTTGAACGAGGTTTACGAAAGAACTGATAGCATGGAGCCTCTGAGACGCGGAAGAGGAGCAGAAGAGAAGGATACCGAGAGCTATGTAGGATGGCACATTCTGAATAGCAGGCAAATGAGAAAGAAGAGATTAGAGGAGGTACAAGAAATGTATTTGCGCGGGGACCGTTTTGCTACTATTGTGAGTCCGCTTGCGCACGATCGCGAGTCAATGAACAGAGATTGCAGATAGTTGCTGTACTGAAGGCGCGTGCTAACCGCAAGACATATAGATTGGCAGAAAGCAAGAGCAAATGCTTCGAGATGTGTTGAAGACTTTCGCAGATACCGAGCATGGGGATGAAGGGATGCCGTTTTCATCACACTACTCTACTAGCGACGAGCAAGTCAAACCATCACCATCGTCGTCCAATCCCGACTCGGAAGTCGACGGTCTATTCTCCAACCACGCGCACTCGACAGCCGCTCTTCTCCGCAGTAACCCCGAATCCAATACTATCAACGATGCCAATATCACAGAAAATCAATATTCTTCAGAACCTTACCCCTCCTGCGCACCAACCTCCCTCGCCCAGCCTCCTGTCATATGCCCACCATCATCCCGTCGCCTCATCACGCCCGCGCCCTCGACCGTGCATTCGAAATTCTCCCTGTGGCTCTCTGAGCACACCATCTTGCCTACAGTAGCGCCTTTGCATACAAATCAGCATCGTGTGTCGCCCGCACCAATTTCTGGTTCTTGCCCGTCCTCGTCTGCGTCGGCATCGTCCCGGAGCCGCAGCCGGAGCGCGAGGCGGGACCAACGACACCGTCACCAGAACTTTGTCGAAGAGAAGGAAAGCGAGAGCGAAAATGATGACGACGATGGCATTCCCGGACGCAATGACGATAATGTAGAATTTCCGCCCAACCACCCTTTTCATGGCCTTGATGCGCACCAGAAACGAAGCTACTGGGACACGTCGTCTTGCTACCGCTCTGGCTCATCGCGCTCGGCTTCGAGGAATTCATCTCTAGTGGCAAAGCGCAGTACTGCGGTCCAGCCGAATTCGCTTTCTTTTTCACCTGTGCGCAAGGGCGTGCTGGATTTGTTGGCGCATCCGCACGGGGAAGCGGCCACGTCAGGCATTGAGAACGTGTTTTTTAGGAGCTTGAGTCCCGGGGAGAGAAGGCGAGCGCAGGATACCATGGGTCGGATGTCAGAAGCGACGAGTAGGATGGTGAGGTCAGTCAGGAGCGAGGAGAGCTTTACTACAGCAGTACGGCAGGAAGCGGGAGACGATGCAAAAGGGAGAAAGAGAAGCGGCGCTGATAGGCTTCGAGATACATTTGTTTGTCGACCCGAGACATTTACTCCAGAGTTTCCTGCGAGGACAGTCGAGAATGAGGTTCAACCCCCCGATGTGGCTCGCGTGCCGAAGAAGTTCGGTATGGCGTATCTCGCAAGAAAAATGCGAAATCCCCAGACGATCTGGAAGAGGTCAAAGGAACTGCTAAGACAAACGCGCGGAGAAGTTCAAGATGCAGGAATAGCAGCAGAGGAAGAAACTAGAGAGCACGACACCACAACCCAGACGCAGACCAGAAACCAGACGCCCGAGACGACTCTCCCAGAACCCAGACACGGGGTCACGGCGCACGAAAACAATCAAACGAAAGACACCCACCCCGTCGTAATCACCAACAAACCACAGCACACACCTGAACTCACGCCTCCAGCATCCCCAGTAACTCCCCCTCAACCTCCCCCCACCTCTCCCACAGCCCCCCACACACCCTCCCAACTCCCAACTTCAACCATATCAGTCCCAAAAACCCGCCCATCCTCACAACCCCCACACCTATTCCCACCCCCCCACCAACGCCGCTCCGCCTCGTCCGGCTCCTCCCCCTCAAGCCTCAGCGACCGCCTCCGCACCACGCGCCTCGAAGACCTACGCTTACGCTCCGAGACGGCGCAGGAGATTCGCAATCTGATGTTGGATATCGATCGGGATAGGGGGGCGAGCGGGACGTTTCCTCCTCTTTCCACTCGGGCCGGTGCTGCGAGCACAACCGCCGCACCTGCTGCGGCGCACCGAATGCCTGCCACGGCTCGAGTGGCAGCAACGACACCAAAACTCCCCGGCGGCTTCACGGTAGCGGATCCGCCGGGAACTGGTGGTGTTCGAGGCGCGTTGGAGAGGCAGTTCAGGGTGAGGGGTGAGGGTCGGACGGGGCTGAGGTCGCAGTCGAGTAATGCGACGTTGCCGAGGAGTTATCGGGCGCCCGAGGTGCATGAATGAGTAGATGTGGAATCGTGGGGTTTACTCTACCATGAAGAAGAAGAAGAAGAAGAAGAAGAAGAAGAAGAAGAAGAAGAAGAAGAGGCAGAGAACAGATGCATGACCCGTTAATGGTCTGGTGAGTATCCTGCTCTCCATGTCAAGACAAGGAACATGACAATTCACACGACATTTGCTGACGAATGGTGAGACAAGAGCATACAACAAGAGACTCGATTACTTGGGCGTAAGCGAGAATGGCACAAGACAAGAGAAATTATGGGCGCAAGCCTTTGGGAAGACCTTTTATGGTAGATAATGTTTTGTAATGTAATGACGCGATGAGCAGGGTTCGGGCGTGTCCTGTACGGAGTCCAAAGGTAGATGCCAGAATGAAAACATACTCCAAGTATCCAAGCCAGGTTACAAGAGTTGTGGTTGGTGCAGCATCAAACTCAGAGTATCAAAACTCGTACAGACATAATGTACGTTGCTCGTAGCAGAGCCTCCCAATGTGGCTGCAAAAGGGCAAAATCTTGAGGGTTAGCATCAACCGACATCACTTTGGTTCAACATGACAGCATCACTTCACAGCAAATGCCCCAAGTACGTACAAACACTCGCAGCCCACCCTCGCAGCGCTACTGGGTATCCAAAGGTTGATTCAGGAATGGTCATATTAACTATGAAACATTCCTCAGCCACCACGCTGAACACGAGTCTACACAGGCCCGTAGGCACTGTGGACCCTTAAAACCCTATCCTTTTGTGTGATCCGAGACGCCATATCATGTACATCGTGTTGTAACTGCTTATGCGACGAGCTGGACGACACCACCAGCCTCCTTGATCTTCTTTTCAGCCTCAGCGCTGACGTAGCGGGCGCTGACGACAATGGGGACGGCAGGGAGACGGCCCTTGCCGAGAACCTTGGAGTAGCCGTAGTCGAGGAGGTTGAGAACGGGAGCGTTTCCACCCTTCTTGGCGAGGTACTCGTCACGCTTCTCGGCGGGGATGAGTGACCAGAGCTTGTCCAGGTCTGTGGCAGGTTAGATCCTGAAGGTGTGTATGTGACAAGGGCCTCAGCTTACTGATTACGGGCTTCCAGAAAAGGTTCTGCATCTTGTGGAAGTAACGCATACCAACCTTTCCGAAGTAACCGGGGTGGTACTTGTCAATGTTGGTGCGGTGGTGGTGTTGACCACCCTAGATGTCTTGTTAGTGACATTGCATGACCACATAGGACATGCCAAAACTTACGGCCATACCACGACCACCGGGATGCTTCCTGTGCTTTCCGACACGTCCGTGACCAGCGGAGACATCTGGACACGAGTTAGCCTTCAATCCTCCACCGATATTCCTGCCTCATCCCAGCGACTCCTCTTCCTTCCTCTTTTCTTTCTCAAGGCGACGACTCTAACGCAATCGCATCGATTGAGCGCCGGAAGGAAGAATGCGGTCGGCAATCGAGTCGCTTGGAGGAAGCAGTATAGTATAACGTACGGCCGCGGTGCTTGCGAGTCTTGGTCAGTCGGGTAGGCATGTTGACTGTCGCTGTTTGGTTAGTTGCGAGAGACTGAAAGTTCGATCGCTGAGGCTGTTTTGGTCCAGTGGGCGGAAGATCCTAAGCGAGATGGCGCTAACGACGGCGTACCGGTTTCTCCGATGGTCACGTGTTGACGGGTCTGAAGACAGCACCGCGAACAGCAAAGTGGGAGTAACACAGGCCTGAGTGATAAGTGTAAAAGAGTCGCAATGAAGATTTTGTTAAATTACAAATTCCTATCTCACAACAACCGAATGCGCCACGCTCCCACCTTCGCTATGCAATACACACTCATCGACGCCCAGCAACACTTTTAGCCCCAGTACGGTGTTCGCAACCCGACAAAAGTCGATCCTACGTCAGCTGGATCATCTTTCTTGGGTCGCTGTCCTGCAAGCTGTACAAGAGTTAGCGGAACTGGCCAGCAAAGTTACCGCAAGATCAAAGTACCTCTAACTGGATATGCCTGTGAACATGCACAAGCCAGTCTACATAGCTTTGCGCCTCATTGTTCCGGTCCTCGTAAAGCAACCGGGCGAACTCGTACTCTGATCCGTCGAGACCTTGTCGCGCAAGCTGAATCGTAAGAGCTTTGGAGCCGCGTGTAGTGGATAGGTACTGCAGGATGTTTCGTACTTGCGCATTGAGATGAGTTTCGAGAACTGGGAGTGAAGACTGAAACGGATCCAATACTTTAAGGCTATTGTTGCCTTCACCGAAGAGGTCTTCAAGTAAATTGGGCGAAACTTGTGAGTGCAGCCACAACAGACAAACTTGACCGTTATCAACAATGTATGCGCCACCTTCCTCAAACTTGGAGAAGGATGCTCGTGTACACTCTGGCATGACCAGATGGCCCTTTTCGTTCGCGAACCCATCGCCGGCATCGAGGTTGTGAATTGCGATGATTCGTGGGTAGAGATACAATGACAGCTCCAGCGGTCCCATCGACTTGAGCATCCGCATGTCATGGACTCTCCTGTCTGTGGGCTCCTTACCGCCCTTGAAAGCGCGTGATTTGATCAAACCAAGAATGTACATGCTGAACTCCTTGAGGTTCTCCGGTAGTACGAGTTGGCCAGGGGGGTTGTTGCCTGAGAAATTCTTCCTATACCCAGAGAGGATATCGACCGTCTTCTCCGTCAGAGCTCCCCTGATCTCCTTCAGGTTCTTCTCAGCCATACGAGCAGCAGCTTCCTTGGCAATGATATTCACCACTGCATCCTGGTCGACGAACTTCATACACTCACCAGTGTTTGCACTAACACTGGCTACGATGTTGCTACACCTTACTCGGCGCTCACCGTTTGCAGCTGTGTATAGTAGTGCGCTCTGGAAGTGCGCATCAAGCTTAGGATCTAGCTTGCCATCATAGCTAAACATCACACCAATAGCCTTGTCCTGATCAATGACTCCAAACTCTAAGTCGGCTCCGAATGTGTGGTGGTAGAAGTTGCCGTGGTAGGCAGAGACCTGCAGACCAGTCGAGCATCGAACCTTCATCAGCGCTTGATATCCGGTTTCTCGCGTGACCGTATGCTGGACCTCTTTGGAAAGTCTAAGCAGATCCCTAGGCGAATGGAAGTTTGGATAATAGAAGACTTCTCCGCCTGTTGCAGCAGATACATGACCTATCAATGATGATTAGTAGTAGTTACGGGCCGATGATGATATGTCACCCACCTATTGTTGCAATGTCCAAATATCCTCCACTAGGCGCAGCAAGGAAAAAGTCGACGCCAATACCATTCTGTACCATCTTCTCGGCAACCTTTTTGAAACCAGGGTGCTCGGTTTGGAATAGCTTCTTCTCGGCATCGGTGTTGAATTGGTTGCCCTCGTCGCGAAGGACAAGTCGGCCAGGGCCCCAGGTGGGTAGTGCGGCTAGAGAGCACACTATCTTCCCGCCCGTTGCTGTTAGTGCCTGCAGCGCAGAGTTCAAAGTAGGAAGGAGAGCTGGTTCAGGACGATGGACTTCAGCAAACATGTTTGGTAAATTCGTAAGAAGCGAGGTGATGACACCCTTTGACTCGACAGGATCGACGAACAAACCTTCGCTGAATGGCAGAAAAGGGTCCTCAAGATCTGACATAACCAGCATCTGAGCACTGGTCAAGTTGGGGCTGAGATTGTAGAAGTGCATCTCCTTGTCAAAGGTGACGATGCCGACCTTCGCACCCTTCGGTATCCGGCTCGTGGCTTCTGTCCCTTCTGTCTCGCCTCTTGATTCACCATACAGAGCGCTCAAGATCCCCTCGCAGAAACCATACAAGAAGCCGCGGTTCACAGCCTCAGAAGTGACATCAATCAGGAACAGCCATCGTAAACCGACAGGCTCCTTGGACCAGTATTCCTTTGGTACCATAAAGTCGACTGTACCGAGGGTAAGTTCAGGTCGTTGCAACCGGTCTATCCGTACGCCAGTCATATCTGTAGGTGAAAAATACTCCCCAGAGACATCGTTAGGATAGCTGCAAAGATTGCACACAAACTTGTTACCACCGGATTTGAACTGCACAAACGGGTTCATGTACGCTCGACACCTTGTGCATCTTGGTGGTCCCGTCTCGCCAAAGTCTAGTACCGGGATTGGCTGTTCACCTTCCTGCTGAGCAGCCAGTGGTTGCAAGACCATGCCTAGTGGTAAAGAAGTCGCAGCAAGTGCCTGTGCAGTGAGTGGTATACTGTTCAGTGTTAAGCGTGCGTACTTGGGCGAGGAATTGCCCTGATCAAAAGACACAAAGGGTACAGTAGCCGGAGGAGGCAGGTGGTGCTCCATAGTAGGATATACGTGCTCCAGATAGTATTTGGCTGGCGCATCTCGCGACTTCGGTACACTGGGTATCTGTTCGGGGTCCACACGTCCCTGTGCAGATCCTACGGCCGCTCCACTTGGTTGATGCGGTGATGCCGCCGTCCTCGCAGCATACTGCATGGGAGATGCCTGAGCGCCAGGACTGAAGACTGGGTTGGCTGGTGCGGGAAACTGGCTCATAGCGGGTGTGACCTGAGGTTCCATCCATTGCGCTCCACCAACTTGGGGTGAGTTCTGGTTATTGAACTGTGCAGATGTCCCATTGGGAGACATGCCATTGAAGGCCTGTTGGCTTCCTCCAGGACCCTCGATATTGTGGTATGCATGTCTGTTCTTCTTCTTAGGCTTTGGCTGTGCCACTTGGTCCCCGCCCAACCCGACTGCGCCCATCTGTCCCGCCAAGTTGTTGACATCTTCGTCGCCCTGGTACTGTGGATAGGCCTGCGGTGCCTGCTGGTGTGGGAAATATGACTCCTGCTGCACCGGCGTGCCTGCGTATTGATTCGGTGCTTGAGGAATCGCTGGGCTTCCGGCCTGAGAGTAGCCAGGAGGGCCCGTCGCAACTGGCGGCCGCCATTTGTTCTGTTCATCTTGCATGTCCACACCGTTCGGGTTGGGATAGCCCGCGCCGGGAGCCTGATGCATAGGGTATCCGGACATGGTCGCGATAGCGCGGGGATGCTACGCTCGAGTCGACAAACGAGATGGTTCGAGGCGGATTAAGCGTGTGGCTGGGGGGCAACAGGACACGGAGCACTATTAGCGATTGATCACGGGGCGAGCATTCTCTAGGAATTCGGCGCGGACGAAGGGACAGATATCGGGAATCAAGATTGATGATCTGTCTATTTTCTGGCCTTATGCTTTCCATACAATTACGTCCGTGCGCGCTTCCTCACATGCAAGACCAAGGTACAGCCTGACAGTCGCGTGTTACCCATGCAGTCAATTTAATTAATTACCACAGGAGAAGCGATACCTGGTGCTCAAATCGAATGACGTGATAGTATTCTACGGGCATGCGGGAAGCCCCAAGCCACCAAGCATTTAGGTTTGCCAAAAAGCATCGTCCCATGCGATTGCGTCACGCTTCATTGTCCGCCAGAGCCAGACCAGGCGCATGGTCTTCTTGCACCATGGCTATGAAGCCTCGGTATCGACAGATGCCACCACTCTTCTTCGTGGTCCTGTCTGGCTTTCCACAACCCTAGCTCTGATAACCGTCACAATTACCTTTTGAGCGAAGAAAAAGACATGCTGAATTCCTCTTATCTCGTCCTTTATTCCAGCTTGTCGAGATGCGCCAGCCGCGTCAATACGACCTGTTTACTCGTCTCCTCAATCTCGCCCGCAAGGAACACCTCGTCGAGGATCGCATAGACCTGTAATCATTGTCAGTCGTTTGACTTTCGCCCGCCCAATGGCAATGCCTTATCGCCCTTGAACGACGCTTCCTAACATCATCTCTTCGTAGCTTCTTGTACCCACGTACCTTGTAAAAGTTGAATACCAAGTCCAGCTCGCACACATTTCCAAAGAAGGCATCTAGCACCTCGACGAAGAAATGTATAGCTTCCAGGTACGCCAGCTCGTTGTCGTTTGTATCGACGCACGCGCAGAAGAAGAGGCCGGCATATCGACGGTACACGATCTTAGACATGTTTCGGAACTCGACGAAGTTGGACTGGTGTTTTTGGTCTCGCGGTGCAATGAGGCGATGGACCTGCCATGATCATGAGCTACTTCAAAAGTCTTTTGCATGCGCGATCGGTATTCGAGGAGTTGTGCAAGATGGGCATGCCATCGAGAAGCGGTCGAAAGGGAAGTGCGAGACTACAGAAACGATTGTGGAATTATTGCATACCTCGCCTTTCAGCTTAACTTTCTCATCATCCTATGAGTTTGTTAGCAAATGCCTTCTCTTCATCGCTTGCTTTGTAATGCAACTTACACTATACGGCGCATACCACTTGGCTAGCCGTGTCTTTCCCCTATGCAGTTCGGCCTGTTAGCACCAAACACAGACATCGGACACCACGACGCAAACATACTGCCGATTCTGTATGAGGATGAATGAGAGCACCATATTCGCAATGTGCCTCGAATAATAGGCTCGGCGCGCTGAAAGAGGTGTGACAGGGACCGCGGCTCAGAGGAATCAAGACTCCGTAAATGTACATGGTCAGTGCGCTAGCCACGGATCCCTGCATCACCTCCTCGGCGGGCGGCGGGCGGCGGGCACAAGTCCACTTTTAGCCGCAGATATCACGCTGTGGAGCTGATTTTTGACTCCCGCTTTGCAGACTGGGGGTAACACTGCTATATCACATTGGTATTGAACTCAGTACAGCTATCTGGGAGACTGTACAGGTCCCTCATACATAACAGGCCTGATACCCACTATATCTACTCTGTACTCTCGTCAACGGCGCAAAATCGCTATCCAACACGCCCAAATCGCCCAAAATGCCATGTGTATCGGATATTGATGTATAGGCCACTTTCACACGCTTCGCATCGCTATCAGCGCGTGTCTTGGGAGAAGAGGTCGTGCGGCGATACCTCCTCCTACTCAGCAAGGGTTTGAGAGAGCCTCCGGCTGTTGAGGAGTCAGAGCTATCGGATAGAGCTGAGTCACTTGTGATACCCAGAACCGACAAGTCCGTCGAGGCCACGGTTACATTGTCTCTGCTTTCTTGGAGTGATGCAGCGGCCTTGCCAGCTCTTCTCCTTGCCATCTCTCCTTGTGTGACGACAGAGAGCGGTGAGGCAATACGCCCACTACCATTTTTCCGTCTCTCTACACTCGCCACCAGAGCAGTCCAAAGACTCAGAGCTTCATTCTTCCTCAGCGCCTTGACATCCTTGTAGTTCTCAGCCATGCCTTTTGAGGTCGTATCGGCGGGAGAGTTGAACGCTGGTTTGGCATCAGCTTCGACAAGCGGGAAACCACTGTCTACAGGTGTATGTATGCCGAATTTCTTCCCCCATTTGCATTCCGATGGGTAGTCGCACGTATTCCAGCAGTCTTTTTTCTTTGTCGCAACATCTCCATCTTCTTTGCCAACAGGCGAGTCAGTGGCCAGAGCAGCTTTGTTCCTGGGACCGTCTCTTCGCCATCTGCTCCAGCTCTTCCAGCCAGAATAGTCAAATTCGCTATTACAGACACCATGTTTCCTTGGACGTCGTACATGAGTCGATTGTCGCCACGCCTTTACTGTGGTTGTGCCGCTACAATAATAATGTCCATCCTGTAGGCAACGCCTTGTGACACTCAAGCGGTAGCTACAACGACATTGATGACATGTCCACGTCCAAGGTAAAGGATTCGGTGGTGAATCTGCCGTAGACTTCATGCCATTCTTTGAGCTTTGCTGGCTCTCTTCCTGAACTGATTGTTGGGATGGTATCGTGGGTGTGAAGGGCGGACGTGGTGAGAAGGGCGATGGTGGAATCGACAAGAAAGAAGACTTAAAAGGCGCCGGGGATATTCTCAAAGAGTTCCGCATCTTGAAATCTGATATGGTGGATCAGGCCTTTGCCAAAGTAACTGCTTGTCTTTGGAGATGTGTCTTGCTACACTACGAAGACGAGGAAAAACTTCAAAAGTGAAGGCAATCGCAACTGTGATTAGCTTGTTAGGAAGGGTTCACGTAAGGTAGGGACTAAGAGAGATATTTGTTTCTTGCTATTGAGGATAGCGTGTCTCTTCTAAAACCAACCCGCCGATCACATCCTGTCACGGGTTTCAAGACGATTGTTCTCATGCAACTACATGGAAAGGCGACAACTGGATAGTGGACAAAGACGGATTCGATAACAAATCTTTGTTGCCATCAAGTAGCACCGTGTTCCAGTGGCGCAACAGCGGTTCTTTGTCAAGGAAAGCCATTTGAGTGCCAGCTGCATCATCTTCGGACACACATGTGCTTTGTTTAGAAGGCGCACAAACACGCAGCACTGACTATAGTGGCCTGAGTTTATTTCTGCCTCTGAGTACTTGTATGTATTAGCGAGGTAGAATGTTTCTACTCTGGATTGAAATCACGCTATCGGCTAAGCTGTTTTGTATTGCAAGCCGGCGTGATTCCTTAGTCAGGCGGTTAGGAGTACTTACAATAATAAACTTTAGATTTGCGCTGGCACGCAAACTCGCTTATATTTTGTGTTGCAAGGGTGTGTATTTGCATCCAACTTGATGCGACGCACATCTAGGATTTCACCACATCTCGGTACAGTGAAGTGACTACTTGGCCAAAGATGAAGTGCCGCGAAAGGGTCATGGAGGGCTGCAACGCGCAGTATGCACTCCCATCACCACGTGCTCTTTATAATAACAACGACAACGACTCGTACTAGGCTTGCCCCACATGCATTCCCGAACGCGTGGAACGCACCCCAGACATTTCTCACCGAGAACATGTTTCATCGCCCCGGTATTGCCTTAGAGGACACGACGGCCATTCACCGCTTGTGGAATCAATGAGGTTTTCTCACACTCTGCAGCCCGCCCTGCATGATGCGCACTGGCCCATGCACACTCCTTGGAAACAAGGCCCTAAAAAAAGAGCGATTCCGAGATGGATGGGCCATGTACTTGTTGTGAAAACCCGCGATTTCCCTCTTGTCACCAATTGGAACTACCTTGTAGTAAATTTCTGGAGCGCTGTAGCTGGTCTTCTGGATGATGTTGAAAGAAAAGGATGCATGGAGGCAAAGACGCGCGTACAGGAACAGTAAGCACAGCCCCGACGCCAGGTGAAGCGCATGCAGCATGCAATGATTCTTTTCTTGGCATGATAAGGAGATTGTGATATTGCTATTGGTATGGTATGTATACTACCCGTAGGTATGTGTATCTGTGCATATGAACTAATGACCATCGTCCTTGAGAGAATTCGACGCCTAGTACCAGCTATTGTGCTTAGCCGCAAGCCTATCGCGGTAGATTGACATCATCCGCACGGCAGGATCTGGGGTACAGCGACATGATAGGGCCTAGGCGTGGGCGATCAATCCATGTACATAGAGGAGTGGGAGAAGATAAGCATTGACTCTGCAAGTAGGCTTGGCCGCGGACGATATACCATTGACCGGACGAATTGGGAGTTCTCCTGTTCTTGGACTGATAAGGTTGCTGGGCATGGGGTGTGGGGTGAGCGCAGCCTTCCCCTATATGCAATTCATCAGGGAAATTACTTGGAGCAGCGTGCATCGGCAGTCTGACAAAGGCAGGGGCAAAGGGCCGATTTTGGAGAGTTAATCATGGGCTCGTCCTTGAATTATGTACACTACATTGGTAAAAGAAAAGAATAGTTCAAGCATCTAGAAAAGATCGAACAAAAAGCTCAGCGCAAAGACCAGAGCACAGGTGGTATCTCGAAACAATTTGACTCTGCAAAGTCGAAAGCAACAAAATTCGAATCAATATAAATACAAAAGCTTAGGTCTTGACCTGCTTTTCGTTGTTGTGCTCGGGACCCATGGCAACCGCATGCCTGTCACCACCAATGCCAGTGTGGTCGTGGTCGTGGCTGGAATTCTCTGAGAGCGCCTTGCCCTCGAGCATCTGGCTATGCTGGGGAATACCGTAGCGTTCTCCTTGAGGCACCGAGTGCTCACCATCGAGGGGAGCACCCTTGGCAGGGGTCCACGCAAGGTAGTCACGGCGGACCTCGACGTAGTCGTAGGCGAATTCGCCAAGTTGGTCGTCATCCATACCAAGAAGCTCGGCCTCTTCGGACGCGCGAAGCTTCAGACCAGGAATCTTGTCGATGACAAAAGCGAGGATAGCGCTGACAACGAAGGAGTAAACGGTGCAGGCGACGATATAAGCAATCTGCTTGTAGACAGCGGGCGCGTCGCCGGTAATGGCACCAGCGGTCAGTCCGTTGTTGACGCCGTCAAGACCAATGATGTAGTTGGCACCAAAAATGCCGTTGAAGAACAGTCCCCACATGCCGGCGACGCCGTGCTCAGCGAACACATCGAGAGAATCGTCGATCTTGATCCAGAACTTGACTAGAGGGACGTTAGCAAATGACGTAAAATTGACTTTTGGTGCTCGACTTACTCTTGGTGGCAAAGTTGGAGACAATGCCAGTGGTGATACCGAGGACGACGCTGGCCCATGGAGGGATGAAACCAGAGGCGGGAGTAGCAGCAACGAGTCCAGAAATGGTACCTGAGCACCAGCCGACCATGGACCACTTGCGAGCCAGACGCCAATCAAGAATAACCCAGGTCATGGCAGCAAACATGGCAGTAAGGTTGCTGTTCCAGCAGGCCATGACAGCGCGGAGGTTGGCGCCGAAAGCCGAGCCGCCATTGAAGCCCAACCAACCAAACCAGAGGAATACGGTTCCGAGAGTGATCAAAGAGACGTTGTGCGGGCGGAAGTTGAGCATCATCTTTTCCTGGCGGCGTCCAAGAATCATGGAGTAGGCCAAGGCGGTGCATCCAGACACGATCTCGACAGGACCGCCACCAGCATAGTCCAAGCCACCCCATTTGAAGAACCAGCCGTTTACATTCCAGGCCCAGTAAGCGACGGGGCAGTATACGATCGTGGCCCAAAGCCAAATGAAGACCATCATGGGGATCAAGCGACCGCGCTCAGCAACGCAACCGACAATGATGGCAGCAGTGACAGCGCAGAATTGTAGCTATGAGCCTGGTTAGGATATTTCTTTCTTGTGAGGTGGGACGGAATCTGGCGTACCTGGTAGAAAGAGTACAGCAGCTCTGGGATCAGAGGACTGCCCTGGCTAGGGGCACCGAGTACGCCCTTGAGACCAAACTTGTCCAGGTTGCCGATGAAGCCATTTGTCGAAGGGCCGAACGCGAGCGAGTATCCCCAAAAGTACCATTGGAAGGTGATGACGGAGGCGGAGAACATGCACGCCCAGATGAGGGAGAGGGCCGACTTTCTGCGAGCAAGACCGGAGTAGAGGAAAGCTAGGCCAGGAACCATGATCAACACCATGGCCGAAGCCACGAGGATATAGGCCTGGTCACCGGCCTGGTACCATTGGTTGAGATTCTCAGTGGCTGTAAATATGGACATTAGTATGCTTGGTGGTATGTATATGACGTTGATTGCACAATGTGCTGGGCGCGTCACGTGCTTAATGGTGGTACATGAAGGCTTGAACTTACCAGAATCACCACCAGTAACGGCATTGGTCCCATTGAATTCGGCGGGCGCGCCGATCCATGAGTGCGACATGGCTACGGAGTTTGGTGGGAAGCCGCCCAAGTGGTAAGGATATCAAGGGGGGGGGCCTTGGAGAGGTAGGCGGAGAGGGAAGAGCTGTCTCGCAAACGATGCGTATGGAGAGGGAACGAACAGAGGATACAAAGGCTGGACCGGTACCAGTAATATACGGAGCACCAGGGAGAACCGGGAACCCTACTGCAGATTACAATGGTTGCGCCGGGGCCTTTATGGATGAAGGGCTGACTGTCCTACTCTTATCTATCCTGGTCCACGGACCAGCGCTCGAGGCAAAATAAACGAGGGTACATCAACCCACACACACAGGCGCGCGACCGCCGTGGGGTTCACGCCAGATGCAGAGTTGGAACGCTTTTTTTTGCCGGTCGATGTCGCGCTGCGTCATGGTAGGCGTTTGGCCTTATCTCACCGCAAGTGGAAGCGTGACGGGGCGGGTTAGATAATGGGACCAACACGCAGCTAGCGGCAGCATTGCGGGAGCTGGGAGGGACAGCCTCGCACCGTGGCTCTTTGTCGGCGACTCAGGACGATTTCTCACAGCCACAGGAGGCATTGTCCGCCGTGTGCTGGGGGCGGGAGCGCTTGGCGAGTGGGAGGCTCCATGTTGTGTGGTGTCAATTGCATTTCATGCCAGAGATAAGCATCAAACGGCGGCCAATCACGGCCTACAGGGGAGCGATAGGCGGCTAGCTCCATTCGGCCTCCTGCCTGAACCCGGCCGTCCCCTGCGACGACGCCCACTGCCCACTACCCACTGCCCACTGCCCACAGACGCCCTCCCGTCCTGAGTGGTGATGCCACTCGTCAATCGATGCGATAAGCCCGAGGATGCCTCGTTTGAGACGCTGCCGGTAATAGCACAGCTTCGCAACTGCGTCCGTCGCGCGACATGCTTTCCTGCCAGTACGGAGTTGCGCAAATCGCCGGCGCCCAACAAACCATGAAACTCGGCCTGTTAAACATTCGGCAGCCCTCGTTGGCGGTACGCCGTGCACGCACGCCCTGCCCGATGACCGACATGTCAGCAAATGGCCTGCCGTGAAGCACAGAGACGGACCCTGTGTCGCTGGTACCAGACACAACCGCGCTCGCCGTCGTACCAGACGGACAGTTTTCATCCCCTACTGCATGTGCTGCATGTACCGTACATACGTAGTGTCTGTCCAAATTCCGCCATTCTTAGTTCCAGTGTGCCGGTTCTCTCGCCGCCTCAGCAGGAAAGCCTATTTGCGTGGCTTACATCGATCTGCCCAGGAACGCCTGCCATATATCCTGGCCGGCAGTGGCGCGCCTTTGCACAAGCAATTCCATGTCCCACGATTCCCTGTGTCTGCCGCAATCCTGAACAGTCAGTAGCACGAGAGGAATGTCATGCGCAGCCAGAGCCCTCGTCGTATGCTTTCGCACGCCAACTCTGGCCACCATGGCCTACATATACACATACTTACTTGCATATTGTACGTACATGCTATGTATCCACTCTTGCCGTACCCATTCGGCAGCTCTTGTCGGTAAACTGTCGTAGAAGCATCTGAGTCTCGCTAGAAGCGAGAGAGTGGGGCTGTGTCGACCTCTCCACGAGCCCGCCACGGCCGCGACGCCTGGGCTTCACAACGCGTGGGGAAGCTCAACTTGGGACTCGGTACTGCGGGACTGCCGGCTCGCACGCGACTATCCCCGTTGCATTGATTGTTGCTGTATCCTATATCGGCCTCGTCATCGACATGTGGGATGGTGGTTATCTCTACGTATCGCGCTTTGTGCAATTCCACCACGTTTTCGAGAGATTCCAGAACCCGCCGGTCCAATGGCCGTACTTCCGGCCTCGGAGCCCTGGCTGTGGGTTTAGAGTAACCTTGGATCGCATCACTGGCGCATCGGGCTGCCCTATCATGTCCCTTACTACTGTTTTCAGCTGACTTTGCTGACCGCGGGCCAATGACAGGCCTTACACAGATGGCTTCGTGTCTGAACCGCTTTCGACCTACTAGCTGTTAGTTTGCCCTTCAAATGGCATGTGCCCTTTCCAGCAACATTCCTCGTGAAACTCCACACTCCCAATCCTCCATTCCGGTTTGTAGCATGACAATACCAGCAGTCCGTTGTGTCCTTCATACCTGTTTTGTTTCACTCTTCTACAGGCATGGGTGTCTACAAGGAACACTCCGCGCTCGTTGTACGAAATCAAAGTGCCCTAGCAACCGGCCTATCTCTCGCCCACCATTATTGAATGCAACATGTCAGCTTTTGGCCGCTGACCAACTACGTGGACATCTGACAGCAGCCAAACTCTCCACGATGTTCCGAATTTGGATTCGGCGTTTCGTATACGAAACAAGGTCTGGCCACCGGTATCACAAACACTCCGATTGCTGGCAGTACCCTGTCCTCCCCATCTCACTCCGCGTACGCCTACTTACATGCCGCCAATCCTGGGCAAAAGGGAAGAATTCAGCAGTCAAGGCCATCCTGCTGCTCAAGTTTTCTCGGCGCCCAATATCTAATCTGAACCTTGTAGATGGAGCAGCCACAACAATCTATCAATCTCTCTACAATCCAATCAGGCCGAAGCGCCTTCACCCCACACCTCAAGGCCCACACTAGCATCGCTGGGGCTGATGAATATGGAATCCTGGCTTACATGCAACATTCAGCCCCAAAATAGAGTTGCTTTTGAAGAATGCAGTCAGTCGGCATGATCAGGCAAGTACACGTACAGGCCCAGGAGCTGCATGGTAGTTATTTCGTTTTGGTAAGGTACTACTACAGGGGAATCTTAGAACACAGGGTTGATAAAAGGAAAGAAAGGCTTCGTCATCGACTTTGCCGTTGTCGAATCAACTGCCGGCAGATGCGCCCTCGCCCACGCCTCAACTGAGGTCTCTTGCCAGAGCCTGTCTACTAGAACAGTGCAGTGCCCAGCAAAGTACCGCCCAAAAGTCCAGCCGCAAGAGGGAGCCCAGCACCGCCTCCGTAGCCGTAGCCGTACGGCCTACCATAAGGTGTAGCTGGGCGCATGTATTGCACACCGGGATTGTAGTACTGACGTGGGCCATATGGATTGTATCCGTATGCTCCACTTGGTGCGAAGCGCCCTTGAGGTGGCTCAATGTACACATCCCTGCCCTGTCGGTCCTTTCCTATCAGTTGCGGCTCCCCTGTCTCCATGGCACGAATGATTGCTTGTCGTGTGCGCATATGCTGAAGATATGCTTGACGCTCTTCCTCTGCGCGACGTTGACGTGCTTTTTCGCGCTCTTCATGCGTCTGACCTGTTATCTTGTCTTTGAGCCTCCTAGAGAACTTGTGGATGCCTGTTGGTTCGCCAGGCGCAGCGCTGCCTTTACCCTTGGATGCCGGTCGTGGTGGGAGGTGATCCTCGGTATCCGAGTCCTCAGCAGCAAGGTCCTCCATTGTCATCGTCTTGTGCATGCGAGTGTGCTTTTTGCGCTCCTCTGGACTGAGTGTGCTAAGATACTCGTCATCGTCGTATGGGTGCGTCCATATACTTCGTGGAGGGTTTGCTCGTGTGTCTACGAAGAATTGATGCTGAGTCTGTTCGTCAAATGATCGGATCCAGCCAGGAGGTAGCTCGCGCATCAAGTCCTCCATAGAGCGCCTTCGGTCGGGCGGAATGCCATTGCGCTCGGTACGCGCTGCGGGACCGTCTGTCGAAACGCGACGAACGGCAGGCGAAGGGTCTGCATCGAAGATGGCGGCTTCGTAGCTGGGAGGAGGCTCATTTGGATGTTGCGAGGCTGCCATGATGTTTGTAAAAGGTGCTGGGATGACTTAGGTGTAGATAGGTCTATAAAGAGAAATTGGATACAGTAATTACTGCGACGAACTTGAACTTGGAGCTTGATTCAGGTACGTAGGTATGTAATAGTGAGCGCATCGTTTGTGCCACACAGAAGTGGCGAGAGCAAGAATGATGTCATTTGTGGCTACGAGGTATCGGAGTTAAAACCGTACCAGTACCAAAATCCGAGGCTACGCTCCATGTGATCTTCGCCACTTTCCTCACGACATGTGACCTCACCGCTCCTGTCACCAGACACGATTCTTTCTAGAAGGAACATCCATGCGCCTAATCCCCGCTAATTTCTCATGGAATCCACACTCCATGCGCGACGCCAACGAGAGGATGTTGAACGCTGGAGTGAGAAATCCATCTCAGCACTGACTTTCCACCAACCCTCCACCTCTCCGCCATGTGCGCTCGTCACACTTCAGTTTTCCCCGCAGAGTCTCCACAAAGCCGAAAAGCGCGTGCGCCGTTCACATCACGAGATCCTAAACGGCAACCCTAGCGGTCGTTTTGACAGTCTAGTATGGCGGACCCCAAGGCTTCCCGGGCCCTCAGACCACGGTGGCTGCACCACCAAGTCATGGCTTTTCGCTTTTGATGGCAGAGTAACACTATGGGTATCTACTAACCAATTATCCTGCTACTCAGGCTTGTTTTTGATCTCTCAATTTCACAATCAGAGATCGTGTTCGGGCTGTCGCTTTCGGTTATCTATTTCTCGATATGAAAAAAGGTGGAATAAATGGCGCTTTCGCAATTCAACGGGAATGCGTTCTGCCCTGAGAATGTATGAAGACCCTCGCTCGGTATACCTTTGTTTTCGGGACATAAGGGGGCGGGGAATGCTGCCCAACTCCACAGTAGCCAAGCCAAAGACGGTGGTCATATGGTACATACCGACGACGTTCCCGTTAGGACCCTGAAATACTACTTTTCTTAGCGTAACT
This sequence comes from Bipolaris gigantea, assembly GCA_030558545.1. Lineage (NCBI taxonomy): Eukaryota > Fungi > Ascomycota > Dothideomycetes > Pleosporales > Pleosporaceae > Bipolaris > Bipolaris gigantea. The sequence goes on from JALPSE010000009.1 coordinate 132,063, forward strand.
ACCGAACGTTGCGCCCGCGTCCAGTCATCCGAGACGACCTTAACTGGACCCTAGTTGGTTTGCAAAACCGCCTTTTATGTTTGCTACTAGAGCGGTGAGTTTGTCTCGCAGCATGTCGTGTGGTCATGGGAGTCTGCCACCGGTCTGCAAGGAACTGTGTTCAGTGAAAGACGTGTCTCCGTGACTGCGAGTCCTCCGAATCTGTTTACTGCGTTAGCCGTACATCGCACCCAACGTTGAAAGACTATAGCCACAACTCGAACGCCCATAATCTTGAGATTGAAACACACCGCTTTGTAGGGACAGTGAGTAACAAAGACAGTCAGTGAAGGGCATCCCTTTGGACCCTGAAGAAACTGCGCGCTTACGCACTCGGAACTGAAGGATGTTAGAACATTGGTACACTAAGTGCTAGAGCAGTCAGAGGCCTTATGTACCGACAGCGAAGACGCATGCACGGGTGAAATCAAGATTATATGGGGTAAACTAAGTTTTTTGTTAGTCCGAAATTCCTTACACCTGAGCTCTATGTCTCAGTTGCGAATCGTGACCTTCCTGAAGTAGGAATTCTCACCGGACGAGCAAGCGACAAGGGGGTAGAGTCGAGGTGGTATTACCAGAGCTCCCAATGTTGTGTATATAATGTCCCTTTGCTCTGCAATATGAACTCCATCAATCAAAGCAGAACCCTGGTGGTTTACAGGATCAATCATCTGCTTCTGATTCTTCAAGCCAGTTTCGTTTGGTCTCTCTCCGGTTTCCATCTACGTCCTCACCAGCCACTATGGCGAAGTTGACTTCTTTCTTGTTGGCTTCGGCCTACCTGGTCTCTTCAGGCCACAGCATGCCCCTCGGGGATGCGAAGAGAACCGAAGATGTCCTTCAAGCTCGTCAAATCGATTTGTCCAATGTTCCTGTGACTACAAGCTACAGTTCAGCGATCAAAACAGTGCAATCACCCACCGCCACTGTCGATTCATCAGCCACTGGGGTATTACCCGATTCAGCATATTTCACCAAGGCGTGTTCACTGACATGATACAGAGCTTTATAACAGGGCTTCCTCGAGGCGGCTTTACAAGAGACCCCCTTCATGGTCCAGGCGCCTCAACCGCCATTAAGCCCTTGTCTCCAAGCCCAACCCCACTAGAACCTGGTCCTACCTCCGTAGACAGGATTTCTTCAGGCAATATTTTCCAGCCAATTGGCAACGCAGCGCCTCCTTCCTATATCCCTTCTCGCAACGACCATCCTGTCCGAAAGCAGTTTATCGAGGACGGGGATGTACCAACTCAGACGAACAAGTTTCACGCAAACTTCTTCCTCGGCACCCAATCGTTCCCAGTGTGGACACACCCTTACTCCCTATGCTGGGCCAAAGGCTTTGGTGGCTCTTACGGTACGTGAAATGGTCACTTCTTGGCTTGAGAAATTGCTGATTCCGACTCTTCCAGGCATTGCTGTCAGTCACACGGTTAGGAGCCAATTTGCTTTTGGACCCTCGGTTGAAAAGCCACGATACTTTATATCACCGCTTGGTATCCAGCACATTGTTCTCTCTGCAGCCGAACTTCAGCAGGATACAAAGCTGTCCGTTCAGGACCTCGGCAGTTTCTCTGCCAATGCCAATTTGCGGGCTAGTTCCGGATCTAAAATCCTCATGTCAGTACCCGTGGTTCAGGGCATGGGTATGGCAACCGCCATCTACGCCGGTGCGAGACCCGTCCTGACCAGCAATGTGTTCTTCCAATCTTTGTCCTATGTTGGATCGGTCAATGGAGGAACCTACAAGTACAGGGTCAGCCTCAATGATGGCACTACCTGGCTACTTTACGCTACATCGTCCAGTGCCGTTGGTACCATTCCCTTTACGCTGGACAGCAATGCCAAGATCAGCGGTCCAGCAAACTTCATTGGAACCATCCAGGTCGCCAAAAACCCTTCCGGCCAAGATATGGAGGGCGTTTTTGACAAGAGCGCTGGTGCGTACGCCACTGATGCTACGCTTTCCGGGTCAGTCAACGATGCATCTGGAAGCTACTCCATCAGCTGGACCAAGGGCGGCATGACTAGTCAAACCTTGCTCATGTATGCGCTGCCACATCACGTCGAGTCATTTGACCAGCAAACACAATCGGCTCTCAAGAACATCACACTCGTCACCACGACCAAGGGCTTTGCGCAGGCCATTCTTGCTGACCAGATGACCATGGTTGAGAATGACCTTCCCACCACGATTGGATTTGCTCCCTGGTCGAAGAATGCCAACGGCGCTGGAGGCTCCCAGAGGACCAGCCTTAGCTCACAGGCCATTGCACTCATCAACCAAGTAGGCGTTGCCGAACTCAGCCAGGACATGATCCCCCAGACTTCGCTGAACAGCATGTACTACTCGGGCAAAGGATGCGCAAAGTTCGCCTCCATCATCTGGACCATGAACTCCTTGACCGGCAACGGCCAGTACGCAGCAGCTGGGCTCGTCCGGCTCAAGGCAGCCCTGGACGTCTTTATCAGGAACACTCAGCCCGAGCCCCTAGTGTACGACAACGTGTGGAAAGGCCTCGTCTCCGGCGCCAGCTACAAGCCGCCTTACGACGTCGGTCTCGACTTTGGCAACACCCTCTACAACGACCACCACTTCCACTACGGCTACTTTGTCTACGCCGCCGCCGTCATCGGCCACCTCGACCCCACCTGGCTCACCCAGGGCAACAACAAAGCCTGGGTCAACGCCCTCGTGCGCGACTTCGCCAACCCCGTCGACGACCAGTACTTCCCCATGTACCGCTCCTTTGACTGGTTCCACGGCCACTCGTGGGCAAAGGGCCTGTTCGAGTCGGGCGACGGCAAGGACCAGGAGTCCACGTCGGAGGACACGTTTGCCAGCTACGCGGTCAAGATGTGGGGCAAGACAACCGGCGACAGCAACATGGAAGCGCGAGCCAATCTGCAGCTCGCCATCCAAGCGCGCAGCCTGCGCAGCTACTTCCTCATGGAGTCGGACAACAAGAACCAGCCGCCGACTTTTACCCAGAACAAGGCCACGGGCATCCTGTTTGAGAACAAGATTGACCATACCACCTACTTTGGCGCAAACACCGAGTACATCGAGGGCATCCACATGATCCCGCTCAACCCGTCTTCGGCCTACACCCGCCGTGCCAGGTTCGTGCAGCAGGAGTGGGATGCGTACTTTAGCAATGGGCGCGCGGAGCAGGTCCAGGGGGGGTGGAGGAGCATCCTCAAGTCCAACCAGGCGCTGATTGATCCCCAGTCTTCGTGGCAGTTCTTCTCCAACCCTAGCTTTGCGGAGACGCTGGATGGTGGGGCGAGTCGGACGTGGTATTTGGCCTATTCAGCTGCGTTGGTGGGGGCTTAGCGTGTGGATTGTGGGGGGTTGGGTTGGGTTGGGTTGGATAGGGAAGAGAGACGGGGGTGGAAACGTATATATATATATATATATATATATACACGGATTGGTAGGGTGGTGGGGGATCCGTGGGGATTGGCACGGAGTCGGGGTTGGCTCGGATGCATACAGCGTGACATGGTTTGGTTCATCATGAACGCTTTACGACTTTTTACGACTGATGAGATACTGGGTTATTTGACGACTACCGTCAAGGAGCAGGATGGGGTCAGGATACAAGTGTACATATGGGTTTTCTAGATCGTCCTGGGCAATCAATGTTGATATAGGGAAGCATTCTGCGTACTGGATTTGTTGAGGCTGTGCAATTTGGTCGTCTTGGTATATCGCGGCGAATGCTGTTTCTTTCCACCAAGGTGGCAGTGATGACGAGATGGAGCCTCGAGAGCTGGCCTAGCGTTTCTGTTCCTGTGCCTTGGTCTTGAGCTTGGATTGGAGAGAAGGAAGGGGTCGGCAGTCAGCAGCCAAGAAAGCTGGAGCAGCCCAAGAATATGCTGGTTAGTTGCTGTTTGCTGCGGGCCAAAGAGTGCGTAGGAGACTGAAGGGAAAGTAGGGTAGGATGCAGGTAGGTTGATTGAGAAGGTGGATAGTGCAATGGGCTTGGTCCTGGTTTGCGATTTGATTCCTTCTCTTTGGAGTTGGCATCCAGCGTTTCTTTTGTGGGGGAAGTTTATGCAGCGTTGAATAGATAGACATGTTTGAGGGGTAAGAATTCTACTACCAGTATCGTACCATGAGCATAGCCATGCCCCATACCACAAATCTATTCGTTACAACCCAAGCGTCCAGACACCATTGAAATGCAAACATCCCCATGGCCGTACGGACTTTCCTGCTTGTGCAAATCTTTTCGAAGCACACGGTCATGTGTATATCCCGCCAGCCACAACTACCCTAATTAAAAAAAAAAACCTCTTCCGACATGGATGCCCCTCCTAGAATAGCGACAGAAGCGTCTAAGCCCAGAACAGCCACATGGCCACCGAAGCAACAAAAGCATACGTTGTAGCCGGCACACCAACCGCAAGCACAGCAGCAGACTTGTCAGGAATATTCTTCGTAGCCGGGCCACCCAAGTACCAAGACCCAATATCCGTCAACTCTCCATCCTGCGTCAACATGGCGGCATTAGGACCTACATTCGATACATCTGAGCGAAAGGCGCCAAAGTAGGAATAATGCGTAATGTTGCTACAAAACGCACACGTTAGCTGAGGCGCACGGCCAGGCGACGAGAAGGAAGCAGCAGGGCAACGTACGGCCAAGAATCAAAGCTCGTCGCACTCGAGTTGTAAAACGCCTGGGCCTCCTCCAACGGCCGATTCGGATACCCGTACTCGGTCACCCACACGGTCAGGTTGGGCCACGTACTCGCGACCCGGCCAATGTGGCTCATCATGCCCTCGAAGTTGCCATACCAATGCACGGGCACAAAGTCCGGGTTGCACCCCCCGTTGCACGCGCGGTAGAAGTTGTCGAGCCACTGCCAGCCCGTCTCCGCGCCGGTAACGGCCGGAGCGCCCAGCTTGAGGCCGAGTTCCTTCAAGGGCTCCATTTCGGCTTTCCATCGCGCGGCCGCGAGACTGGCGGCGAGACTGGAGCCGCCCGTGTCGTAGCCGCCGTCTGGCTCGTTGAAGCCGAGGACGTAGGTGATGTTTGCGCCGTTTGCGATTTGCCGCTTGACCGAGTCGAGGAAGGGGGTGCCTTTGTCGTCTGGGCTGGCGCCCCAGAGCATAGGCACGAATTGCATGGCGGTGTTTTTGGCATATTCGGCTGTTGGCTCGGGTTTGTAGTTGTAGTACCATGTCGGCGGGGAAGGGCCTTGGAGCCAGATTTGGTCGTCTTCGGGGTGTTTGTTGGAGGGGACGTGGCAGAGACCACGTTTGGACGACGACGAGGCGACGGATTGGGCGGTGCTGGTGCTGGCGAGGAGCGCCGTTGTGGCGAAGAGGAGCGCCGTGTGTCGCATGGCTGTTTTTGCAAAAAGGGACAAGATCGGGAGGGACTTCTTTTCCTTCTTCTTCCTCTTCTCCTCCTTTTTCCAAGGCCGACCCTTTTGTACCAGCAACAGACTGCGGGTCCTGGGTACGTTTCGAGTAAACGTAGTCGTACCAGCAATTGCAACGAGCCACTTCCTCGAATCACCAGGCGTACGATGGTAAACGACAGATGCAACCCGATAGACAGGATCAAAAGACGGGGAGACTGGTAAATCAAACGTCACAGTAACGAACGACCCAAGGAAAAAAAAACAAGAGAGCGCGAGAGAGAAACGCAAGAGAGAGAGAGAGAGAGAGCGAACAGGGTATCGGACGAGAGAAAGCGACTTCTTTTCATCCGCCCTCCCCAATCTTTTTGCCCTTTACACAACATCAAGCCAACCCCGAAAAGCACCACTCAGGCCCGCCACGCGCAGCCGTCCTAACCTTAAAGGAGGCGAGAAGGGTCCAAGAGTATGCCACGCCCACAAGCCAGCAAAAACGCACTCCATTGTCGCCGTTGGCGTGCACTTGTCAATACGCAAAACAGCGGGTAACATGTCTTCCACCACGGCGGGCTCGAACACCTGGTTGCGTCTCTTCCTTCTTTAGGGAGGGGCCTTGTTCGCATTGGCGCAGTACATAGCTATCAAAGGAAGAAAGGGAAACAAGCTATACACACCCACACACACAGAGCATCTCGGCTACTAGCCCTTTGTCATCGCACTCCCATCCCACCCTGAGACCGCCCAACAACCTAGAAGCCGACTGGCAATGCCTCGCAAACTCAAACCCAGACGGCTTCTTCGCCTGGCCCATGTCGTTGAACCGTCAGAATACTAAGACTCTGACCGAGCTGGCCTCTAGCCTGGTGCCGTTTCTTGGCCGCCGACTTCCCTTGCCCCCCACTCGGGCTGGTCTGGTGTGGTTTGGACAAAGCGGAAGCGCAACCAGTCCCATGGCGTATCTGCTCCACACGGACAGGCCCGACCTCCGTCTACCACACACCGACGCACTCACACACACAGCCAGACTCTTCTTGGCCGAGTGTGTGTGTGTGTGTGCGCGCGTGAGAGAAGCGGAAGCGATGGGCGTGTAGCGGTGGAAGGCGGCGGCACCAAGACGCGGCGGTTCCATGACGCAGGAACCGCAGAGCTAGCCAGCCACAGGGAGGCCCAGCCCAGCCCGGTCCTCTGCCGGTCGCGTAGTCGCAGAGTTCAGCCGCAGCGTAGCGATGTGTGTCTGGAGCGAGTGGCCATTTTCGGCTGCGGTTTGGCAGTGGGCGTTGGTGAATGGTCCTTCTTTTTCTTTTGGCAGCGCGGGATGGTGGCGGGGGTGTGAGTGTGGCAAGAGGCGATGGGGGCGTACGTGTAATCCAAGTCGAGGAACAAGGGGGGGGGGGGGTTAATA
>JALPSE010000010.1:4162-15219 GCA_030558545.1 Bipolaris gigantea
AAAGCTATCAGATGCGAGAAACCAAGAGGGAAGGAGGGAGACGCGTTTATGAAAATCAAGTCCAGCTCAAAGTTGATGCAATAAAGGAATGCTAACCTAATGGCTCTGAAATACATGCACAAAACATGCCAAAAACTCCTGAATAGCACTCGAACTACAGTCTTGCTCCGCTCTCGTAATTTCCTCCCTGTGCTTATAGCCCTCAACCTGACACTGGTTTCTATGCGCTAGGTCCAGGCCAGACACTACTCAGTCTCCTCCTTCTTCCCGTCATCGCACTGCCAGGACTGACGCTCCTTGTGCCGACCGCATTTGTCGGCGCAAAACTATTCTCAAGAATGGCATCCTCGAGATCATCCTCCTCTTCAATCCGCGTCACCACATCCTGAGGCGGCTCCTCCTCAAACACAGCCTGCAAATCAGCGTGGGGACTGAATTGTTTCCAGCTCTGCCAAAATCCAAACATGGTGCGTTTCGAGGGTCCAGGACCATTGACGTTGAGTTGGCGGATGGGTTTCCAGAGCGACCGGCGCTCATAATATGTGATGAAAAGAAGAATGGGGAAGTTCAAGGTTCGGATGGCTGTGATGTTAATCTTATGGAACCAGCGTGGTGAGAGGATGAACTTCAACGGAAGCAGTATTACAAACGCAACAAGGTTAAAGGGCGGGCGATAGGCAAACAGCGAGTCTGACTTTACGCCTTCAAAGGTCAAGACAGCGCGTCGAAACTGAATCTCGGCTGTCGCATCGGCTGCAATCTTGGAGAAGGTGTTCGACAGGATCGATACCAAGACGGTCAGGAACAGGGTGTTACCAAGAAATGCATAGATGACCATGAGAGTAGGGCCGAGGATCTCATGAAAGCCAGGCGCTTCGTCTATTCCTGTACCGTCAAGACCAAACCAGATCCACAACATCCACTTGGAAATGGTAATAGAGTTGGGCGATTCTTCATACCCAACTTCGGGGTTGCTGATGCTCAGCCATTTGAGCGCCAAGAGGAAACCGCCAAAACACCACACGGCGATGAGACTCAGTGCCGTGAACTCTTTGACCATGGCCCGTAGGGCGATAAAAAGCATGTTATCCGGCATCAGATTGAACGCAATTCGAGGGAAGAGGATAGGCGAGGCTACGGTAAGGACATCGAGAGCTTGTCGCCCAGCCTCGTCTTGTCCTGTGATCCAGCCGTTGAACCGCATGCAAATGTAGACAATGAATATGGCAGAGAAAGTGACATCTAGAAACGCCCACAGTTCCTGCGTATGAACCTCCCATCCATGTTCAAGACAGGATGTGAGCTCGTCCAGCACCCAGCCAGCAGCATAGACCATGAAGATCAACTCAGGCCAGGTAAGGAAATGGTCCTTCCTTGCCGACATGCACCAGCAGTACAAGACCAATAGTATGAGGAACTGAACCACTTCGATCATGTTGCGCGTCCTTGGTACCATGAGCCGATACTGGTTCAGTACGGGTGCCTTTCTTGGGTCGTAAAGCGAGATGGGCTTGTACTTGTAGTGATCGGGAATAATATCCATGAATGTAGTCGGTGTATACACGATCCGCCCTCGATAGATTGCGTCAATGACCTTCTGGCTCGCAGAACCTGACAGTAGCACTTTGCTCTCAGACACAATGGCAACCTCCAAAGCCGTGAGTTTGCCATCATTATCGCCTTGTCCCTGGTAATCGGACACATGTCGTGGTGGACACCGCTCCTCGGGCGCTCCTTGGAAAGGTTGGAATGGCGCCACCAAAATCTGCGCCAACAGCAACAGGCCGGCTTTTCCCGTAGACTCCTCGTCGTGTCGCCGCAAGATTTTCATCGCGACCATTTCGCATAGGTTAGCACGTGTTAGGTCGACGGTCTGATGGTGCTGCTGAAACTGCTGCTCTCGCAAGAATTGCATGCGATTCACCAGCAAACAGTAGACAATGGATATGTCGTCCTCGTCGTAAAGACGGTCGACGAGTGGCTTGACAATGAGGACATTCATACGTGGTTCTCGGAGTTGGTCCACAGTGTAAGGGTCCTCAATTACGGCCAGGATGAGCCTTCGTATTCTGCTCCACTGTCAGTCGTGGGTTTTGGATTCCTATACAATGCTTTGACTCACCGATGAATATTGAAATACGTCTGATGGCTCTTGATGGAACTTGTGCCGGGCGTCGGTGCAGCCGTTGGTTGGCCTTGGCCATTGAAACATCCATCACTCCCGGCATAATCTTCTTCAGGCAACAAAGTCTCTTGCTCTTCCCTACTCTTTGCGAATCTTAACGCATCACTCAGTGTGCGCTGCGTCTCCTGGTAAGGTCGCTTCAGGTACTTTCTGAATTCAATGTGCCGTGACGGTTGGCGCTTTGAGGATGGTCTAGATGTTGGCGAGAGCTCCCCGTCCCCATTGCTGGACGGAACGACAGTACTCTCGTTACTGCCATCATTGCTGGCTGTAGCGTCGGGGTGGATGGATGCTCGTGGAAAAGTGCCGTATGCGGGACTGCCGTTTTTATTCCAATCCGGGCTGGAAGTCGGGCCCGACATGGGAAGCTGCTGTCAGCCGCCGGCAATCGTAACAGAGACACCGGTAGACGGAATGTAATTGAGCGGGTCGTGTCCAGAAATGATTGGACCTGCGTGCGACGAGGGTGGCTAATCCTGATTGGTCTCTAAATAGAGGATGCAGCATACGAAGGGGGTGTGGCAAGTATTGCGGTTTGTCAGACTCGTAACGTCCCAAGAACAGTGTACTTGGGAAGGGTAAAGAACCCGGTCAATGGCAGTGTCTATGTAGTCTCGGCGACGATCGAAGGTAATAGGCGGGTTGCTGATAAGGTAGCAAAAGAAAGTACGGCCACACCGCAGCCCTTTGAATCGTGAGGCAACGTTTGAAGCTAAATCCCGCGCCGGCTAAACCATTTCGGGGATGGACCCGCCTCGTGATGCGCGACTTTCTTTCCAGAACAATCGTCTTCTTGATAAGTAGTAGTTGTGTATCGTTATAATTGGTACCAAGCCTCAGGTATGTGCCACGATGGTCTCCTCTTCTGTGCTTGAAAGAAAACGTGGACAATGGTAGCCACGTGAGAGTAGTGATTTTCGACACGTAGTGTTTCACCATAGACCTACCAAGCATCCAGGGTACAGCTATGATAGAAGGCCAAAAAGATGTATTTGGGCACATAGTGTGCCTTGGTCATTTGCAAGCTGTAGTGTGGCCATGACTCGAGTTGCTTCCTGCTTACATAAATTGGATTGCTTGTAGAAAGGACTGGATTTGATAAGGAACCGTATGACCCAGCAAACGCGGTGGGTCTTCTAAAACAACAAAGCCCAAAACGGCTTTTCAAGACAACGAAGGGAATCAAAGTAGATGATTAGGAGCAGAGTGAGGTGTATGTTTCCGATTATGGCTGCTTCAACATTTACCGTTTGCAGAATGTGTCCATCAAAGAGCAGAAAGCATAAGCTCATTGAAACGCTATAATGAAAGTTCGATCCTTCTCTTCAGGCAGCATCACTCACCAGTGGCACCATCCTAAACTTGACTCCGCGCGACTGTTTGCACATATGATGCCTAGTCCCAGTTCTGCTAGACCATTTCACTTTTTCCGATCCTTGCTATTGTTTGACTGGAAAATACATCATCTGCGCCCAGTGCGTGAGCAGATTTGTATGAAACCTGGCGCTGCCGTATCTAGCCCTGCCTTTCCGACGTGTTTATTCAAGAACAGAATGATGCATCTGTCAAATGCGTAGAATCATGACTGTTTCTGCCTAGGCAAGCGTTCACTCATCATGAACAAATGTCTTACCTAAATGGTCATTTTCCACTAGACACTCCACTTATCTGTCTCCATCCCTTCAATCTGAAGAGCCCTTTTCTCACTTTAGTTGCACGACCAACAAACAGGAGAAGCTTACAAACATGGAGCCCGAGGAATTTCAGGATTACTATGCCACCCTAGGACTGCAACTCGGCGCTTCACCCGACGTGATCAGATCTGCATTTCAGGCCTTGGCTATCAAGTATCATCCCGATAGGTCTGGAATTGGCGATCCGGCCGTCTTTCGTGCTGGACAAGAAGCCTATGACAGGTTGACGGATACTGAGTTCCGTAAGGAGTATGATAGGACCTACTGGCGTAAGAAGCTCCAGACTGACCCTCCCGCTCCGAGCGCTGATGAGCAACCTTTTGGTAACACTCGCACTTACCAGTATGAAGCTGAGATGCGAGAGAGGGCTCGTAGAGCCAGTCCTCCGCCGAAGAAGCCCTTGAAGAAGCCCAGTGGTCCTGGATGGAAATATCTGAACAGCGCCGCGTACCAGAAATGGAAACAGCTGTCGGCCGAGTACTATGCCAGGCATCCTGAGTGCGAACCTCCGTAAGTCGGCTGCAACCCAAGTCACTTTGTTGAGCGCTTTGACTGATTCTTCTTACAGTGTCGATGAGAGTAGGTCTCCGAGCCCTGGTCAAGGCGGTCTACAGCACGGTCTTCTGGTCAAGATGTCGCACGAGTGTGTGCTCCGTCCTTGCAAATATCGAATTGCGACGTGGAGAGTGCAGCCCGGTGGTGCTGATCACTGCGTGTTCTGTATGGAAGCTCGTGTCGGCTGCAGCAGGTGCCCTGGATGCGAGGCTTTGGCATGCCAGAAGTGTCTGAAGAGGATCGCCGAGATAGAGCAGAACTCATGCATCCTGAGCAACAAGGTTCCGCACACTGTATCGGGAGGTTAGAGGGATGGTGTGCCTGCGCAAGAGCGGGGATCGCCTGGGATGCGGAATCCCCGATGGACACGGGGAGGAAGTGTATGGGCAGAGTATGCGAGTATGTTTTGTGATTTGAGGGATTTGGCTGCCTTGATGCGATGCTCCCGAGTACACAGATGGATAGTAGTGGAAGTTGTCCGGGTCAGGATATGCTCATGCAATATCACCGGATAGACTAAACAATCGGAATTTTTCAAGTAAACGTGTTTTTTTGATCAGATTTGCTGTCAGTTTTGAGCGTTTGTGTAATTCGTATACACTGGTGTAGAAGCTATCAATCTTGACGACAACTGACTGCTTAGCCTGCCGGTAGCTGATGCCTTGCCGTCCCGAAGAAACTCTGGTTTACCTTAGTGTCGATACACGATTAGGGCTTGTGTGTAGTATGATAGCTCAGCTTAATGAATTAGGAGGAAAGGAAAAGCCATGAGAGCTCCAGATGGTGAGCAGGACAGAAGTGGTATTTTTGGTATACGTGAAGGGGTTTGTGTGCTTACTATGACGAGGCTGCAATAAGCCCTGACATGGGCACGGGAGAGACGACACCAATTTTGGAAGTTGATGTTTTACAGATAAATAGCGTTGACTTGTGCGGTATAGGCGGATAGGGCATGACAGGTGCCGCTAGTGCAGCTGTTACGTCATGGCTTGGCGCATCTGGTTAGCTATGGAAGGAATGACCTCAACACCATGACTGCAGTAGACGACCAGAAAACGCATCATCCCGCCATGCCGACCATCACTGCCATTCGACGTCTCATATGTCTCCATGCCGTACTTGGAACCAGCGATGCCAAACCACGATGGCGAAACAAAATACACATGACACGCGAACTACACATACTACACACATGAGTGTCGTGACATGGCCATACGTGGAAATGCAGCAAACGGCATCAAATCTTTACACATGTCCCCGGTATCACCAATGTCGCCTTCATCGCTATAGTGTCAATCACTCACATGGCACTGCTGGTAACCTGGCTGGTGTTGGATTCCCGCTTCATCGTCTCAACCAACCCGTCCTTGGTGCAGCCAGACTCGCCCCTTGATCTGAACCGACGTCTACACCAGGCATGGAGATGGCTTGCATCCACTGCCCCACAACCTGCCCAAGCAGATCGCGCCAGCCGGCCCAGGATGCGCACAATGGTCTGGTTTATGTATAGAGACAAAAGCCATTGACCCCTGAGGCTCACAGATTCGAAACAGGCACCAAGCCGGCGGGGCCCTACAAGGGGCCACGCCCCGCGTGCAGAGAAGGCGCGCACGGCCCCGGAGCCACTCGCCTTCCGAAGCGTAGCGTGCGCCCCACGCTTTGGAAACGCGCAGGCGCGCCCGCCCACTTTTTGACGCGCAATCTGGCCAAGCCTACCGTCAGCCCGCATGTCGACTTGAAGCACACCAGTCCGCCCAGCACCATCTACTACGGCACAGTCCATCCTGGCTGGTCTCAACCAGGGCTTATCCTGGTGCGCCAAACGGCTTGTGAGCCGGCACTCAACATCAGACTCATGTCCCGTGTCAAGTGCATTGCTCCAGCAGCTCCTCCAAGCCATCAAGGCTAACCCTTTCCGCCCACAGGCTTCCAATTACCAACTAGCGCCATCTGATCTGACCTCATCCACTCGTCTTCTGTCCTGCTTCCCTTCGGTGTTTGCTGGCCATTCGCTGTACATACCTTTTTTATCCTCTTGCCAATTCACTTCTACTCTTTTCAACACTACAAGTCCACATTCAACATGGACCTCTACCGAGCTACCTTTGCGGGTTCCGTACTGCTGAATCTCTTTGCATTCTACCAAACCCACCGCTGCCGCAAAGCAACCACCGTGGCGGCCGTCTCAGACAAGAAAGATGGACTGGAATCCTACGAGCCTGATATGGACGGCTTGAACAAGCTGAAGAAGCGTTTCTTCCCAATCTATTTGCTCGTTAACGCCGCGGATTGGCTTCAGGGACCCTACATCTATCCCATCTACAAAGGTACATGCACGTGAATGGATAGCTCCTACCCCTTGTGTACTTACATGTCTTTACAGATGAGAAAGGGCTCCCCGAAGAAACAGTCGCCTTCCTCTTTCTCACAGGCTTCATCTCCGCTGGCATCTCCGCATCTTTTGTAGGCGGACTCGCAGACCGTTATGGCCGAAAGACGGCCTGTCTTGGATACTGCGCCATCTATTCCCTCTCGTGTGCCACGCTCCTTGCCAACAACATCTACATTCTATTTCTTGGCCGTATACTCGGCGGTCTTTGCGGAACGATTCTCTGGAGCGTTTTCGAGAGCTGGCTCGTCGCCGAGTTTAACCAGCTTATGTTGCAAGATGGTGAGCCTCACTTGAGCGCCATCTTCAGCACCATGACCACTTCAAACACCTTGGTTGCCATTGCCTCTGGCATCTTTGCCGAATGGGCTGTGACCAAAACGGGCACAGCCAAGACGCCCTTCATGGCTTCCATTGCATGCTTGGCCCTATCCTTCCTGGCCATCTCGTCGTACTGGGGCGAGAACTATGGATCCAGCAGCCGAAGGGCGTCTGAAACCGAAGGTCTTCTTCAGCAAGAAGAGGCGGCGCCGGCGCCTTCCTCAATGTCTGCTCTGCAAACAATTCTACGTGACCGCAACATTATGATTCTCGCGCTGGTATCGGGTTTCTTTGAAGGATCACTTTTCCTGTTTATCTTTTTCAAATTCCCTGCATTGAAGCTCAGCCACCAAATATCTGGCTCGACAGACGGTAAGCAATCCATCAACGCCACTGTTTCTGACTTTGTGTCTGACATACAGCAGAACTGCCTTTCGGCCTCATTTTCGCTATCCTCATGTGCTCCATGATGCTTGGCTCTCTCCTCCATAAGCATGTCTCAACATCGGCAAACCCAGTACCCGCGCAGAAGATGCTCATTGGCATTCTCGCCGTTTCTTCGGTCTGTTTCTTCATCCCCGGGCACTTCCGCGACGAACGCCTCACACTGTGGTGCTTCTGCATCTTTGAGCTCTGCTGCGGAATCTACTACCCGGCCATGGGCTCGCTCAAGAGCAAGCTCATTGAAGATGGCTCACGAGCCAGTATCTACGGTATTCTCCGTATTCCGCTCAACGTCTTTGTCGTGCTAGCGCTCAGCACCACAAAAGAAGGTATGCATTCTTCCCACACCCGTCCAAGATAAGCACAAAAGCTAATATATGCATATAGGTGAGGCGCATCGCGACACGGTATTTACCACGTGCAGTGTACTACTTATTGTGGCTGCCGTCTTTGTTCACAAGACGTTGGCCTGAATTGTTTTTTGTTATGCTTGTGAAACTCTAGACGCAACGCACTCATAGGGGATGGCGCACAAACTCTCGATGTTTAGAACTTTGGTAAGATGTCAGCTCTATAGTATAGCGCCGAAGCTATGTAAACACTAGCTTGTTGTTACTAAGTATGGTTGCTTTCTGTAAACAGCACCGTAGATGCACATCACCATCCACAATACCCACTTGTTTTGTTCTTCTTTGGTCATCACAATCGGTTAAGTACGTACGCACATATAGATAGCCAGGTAGATCATATGATATCATTGTCAGCTCTCACATTGCATACCCTACACGACTTGGAACCAGACTTGTATGCGCAGTCTTGAGGTCTGTGCGATCGGGCCTCTTCGTGGCCCCCTCCCCCCCTCCAAGTTGAAAGCATGTTCAGGGAGGTAGACTGCCCAGCTAAGGGTGAAACGGCGCTGTGGCGGCTGATGGCCAAGAGACGCACCCCTAGTACACCACTGCCACCTACCACCATCGCAATCGCAAAACGTCTCCTCGGCTAGTCGAGCCGCGATCACGTAAGTTTTCGCGCGAAGCCAACGTCGGTGCCCCAGGAACCAATGGCGCAGGTGCAGCCGCATGTAGCTATTAGTCCGCAGTCAGCTCGTATGGCACCGTCAGTAGGGGGCGCCTAATGCTGTCGTCTCGCTGGATCAGCACAAAGTGTCCATCGTCGGACTAAAACCGGGGGGTCAAAGGGACAGGCCAACTAAGTGTCTTTTGATGTGAAGGTCAGTGCTTGGCGAGTCCGATGTACGCGTAACACTCGTTACCAGCTTGGGTCCCGCTGTTGGCTGTTTCGGCGGCGATGCTTGGCACGCGTCCCATACTTACACGGCGATCTATGTCAGGGAATCCAGACAGATTGAGAGGAGGCCCTGTTTGACCATGATAACATCTGCATGCGAGGCGGGCTCTCGGGCCATTTGGCTCTAACCTTCCCTTTTTTTTCTCGTTCATTATCTCTTTGGCTTTTCTTTCCTTTTCACTTATATTCACATATACTTCCTCACCCTTCTCCGTTCCTTCGCGTCACTACCCACGTACACTTGACGCAAACAGAACCTCCATTGATTCAACTCGGAGGCCTATGTACATGCCACGACTGTTCTTTGTCTCTTTCGTCTAGATATTTGGACATTGTTCCTTTTCTTCGTACAACCGCCAAAATGTTAAGATCTTTCGGAGGTACGTCCCACCCTCCTTTGCGATGCTTCTTCCAAGTCCCCCACCTCTAACATTGATCACCAGCACGTATATTTGCGGGCGTGTTCGTAGTCGTTTTCCTCATTGTTATTTTTCACAACGAAGAATCCGCTGGCACGGCTCTCCTTCCTTACCTACCCGTCCTACCATCAACAGGCTCATCACAATCCTCTTCACTCCTCCGAGCATGGATAAAAGACCGATCCGCTCTCTCCGAGAAATCGTGGAAAGCGAGTCTTGACCAGCGCGAGCAAATGGCAAAATCCCACCCGAACAACCCAAGGATCCCCTTCTTCCCAATGGATTTTCTAAAATACCCATTCACCATCTGGGACTTTTTCCCACCAACCTGGACCTGTCCCCACGACATCCAGCGCGTAGGCCGCATGGGCGACGGCGGAAAATGGGTCTGCGGCATGAGCGTCTACGAAGGGCTTCCAGCAGTCAAGACCTCCACATCTGAAGAGTCGACCCTCTCCAACGCCCAAGACGGCCTCGTGATGTACAGTTTCGGCATCAACGGCGAATCCTCATTCGAAGCAGAAATGCTCGAGCGTGTGCCCAGCGCCCGCATCTGGGGCTACGACTTCTCCGTCGACGCCTGGGGCCCGCAAATCGCACCCAAGCACCGCCATCGCACCTTTTTCAAGAAGGTCGGGCTCGGAAAGGAAGACGCGCATGCTGCTAGCCCCCCGTTCTGGACCCTCCCCTCCCTCATGAAGCAGAACAACCACACCTACATTGACATTTTGAAAATCGATGTCGAGGGCAGTGAGTACGATGCGCTAGATACCATGATGGATGCTTTCGACAATGTGCAATCTGCATCTGGAAAGTCGGTGCTGCCAATCGGCCAGGTCATGATTGAATTGCACTTGGGCGATGGTGTTTCAACCGACAACCAGGTCGGTGGTGGCAGCGTCGATTTCGGCCGCTTCCGCAGCTGGTGGGAGCGCCTGGAGCGCATGGGCATGCGCCCCGCGTGGATGGAAATCAATCTTTTTGCAGTTACGCTCGGCAAGACGAAGTCGAACCCGAGGTGTACAGAGTACGTCTGGGTCAATGCGAAGGATCAAAGGAACGTACTTTGGAATATATAGACTTCTAGTTTTACTCTTGCCTTCCTCGCGCCTGAGTATTATTAGAACTGGAGGGCAGCCAAATTGAGGCGGAGGTTTTTTTTTCTCTTTTTACTTTTCGATGGCTATGTATAGCATGTAGATATGGTTTCTGTAAGTTAGACAGATGTTTAGCATATGTTCGTAATAGAACAACTGTTTCATCGACCCCGCTCACATACTCTCTCTCTCTTTGTGACTTGAATCATGATCGTTCGCTTTATGCTGTACCATCCGCCGCTGTCACTTTTTCCATTACACCCGTACACACACACACATACGTGCCAGATCAGCATGCTACAAGCAAAACAAAACACCCCCACTACTCGATCCCGATCCTCTTTTTCCCACACATTTCCACATAGCACCGTCTCCACGCTCCCCCCCTTCATCCTCACTACCCCAACCGCGGCCCCTGAAACCCCTACGAAACACGCCCCGTCGCCAACCCGCTTTCGGCCCGACCCGCTTTCCCTCGTCCTCCCTTCTAGCACCAGCTGAAGAATAACAATGGCAGTATTACTGGCCGCCCGTGTCACCCGTGTCACCCGTGTCACCCCTTGTCGATCCCCGTTTCCCGAATGATCGCCTGTCGCGTAAGTATTTTCATCTGCCGTTCCTCCACCCATGTATATATATATATAT
>JALPSE010000010.1:15371-84806 GCA_030558545.1 Bipolaris gigantea
CATGCATTCCGCTTTGCATACTTTGCTGGGGGTTGGGCCGATAGGTGTACGGACTGGAAGGCAGAGTGGGTAGAAAAGAAGCGAAAGGATGGACGTGGGGAACAGGTAGGTTTTAAGTGGGTTGGTAACTTTTTTATTCTCCGCGACACTGCGGGTAGAGGGGGGGCGCTTTGCTACTTTTAGGCGCTGGGAGGTGGGGTTGGGATTGGGAATGGTGGTAGTGGGGAGGATTGCGAGGGCTTTGGGGAAAAATGGGGTTACGCTTCTTTTTCTTTTCGTAAAGCCTAGGGTGTTTGATTGGAGTCGGACTTTCGGCGGCGAGTTGGGTGGCTTGGTTTTTTGTCAAATAAAAGTGCCGGGGTTGAATGGGTTTCCCCGTATTTCACACGTTATCCATGGGTCCCTGGGGTTACGCAATGAAGCGTAAGATGCCTGAGGCTTGTCGGAAGTGGTGGCCAGGAGTCTTGGCTGTTCGGGGTATTTTTCTTAGCAGGGTGTACTGTCTTTGTGAGATGTGCCAATTGACTCGATTGCTCCTGAGATCCAGCTACGCGAATTGTATCTAACACTTGTGACTGCGTGCGCGCTCGGTAACATTTGCGTTAGTTCCTCGCTCTAGTCTCGCATTCTACTTGGACCAGCAAGAATTGGATGGCTGTGTATATCTCTACCCGTATTTAGCTCTGAGTGAAAAGAGTGAGTTTTTTCAAGATAATGGTAACCACCAGTCGCTAACCCTTCTAGTGAAGATTTCTAATCACTTCCCTTTCCAAGTCCACTTCCAAAAACTTTGTCAATCCTCGTCGCTCTCTCCCACATAATCTCTGCTTCGCTACCTTCATTCTTCTTTTTGAAATAAAGAATCCTGTGTTGAGGAATAAACTCCTCATCTGTCTGCTCCGTCTTCCACCTCTCAAGTCCCGTCTCTTTCGCCCCAAGAAACCGGTCTTCGTATCCAATAATGTAGTCACTGGGGTCAAGACTTGGGTCCCAGCGTAATCGGTTCAAAACATCGGAAGCAGGACGGAGTTTTGAGCTCGATAAAGGTGTCGACGTGGGCTTTGGGCGTTGCGGGATTGCACGTTGCAGCTTGGCTTCCTCGGCATCCTCGAGCTCTTCCTCAAGTTCTTCTTCGTCTTCAGAATCGGAGTCCATGTCCACGACGTAGTGTCCCCATTCTCGATCATCTAGATGTAGACCTTTGACATCGCGTCTCTTCGCTAACGACGCATCAATCCAGCAGGTGCTTGAGTCGTAGTTCTTCTCGTCAGTTCGGACATGGGTCAAGAAGCGGTCGAGCACCTTTTCTAGTGCCCTCTTGGCCTCTTGTTTGTCTTCGGAACCGCCAGTCAAGCCACCCTCTACGGCTCTCGACAGGCCAATCAAGTAACATCCCTGAAAGTCATTGCTGGTGGTCGAATCATTGGGAGCATCGTCTGTGAATAGAGCTGGCCAGACCTGTACTTCTGTTCCTGGAAGTGCTTTGTGGATGTCTACACAGTCAGTCAAATTGTCCAAGTATTATATCAGGTCTCGGAGTACTTACCAACGACGATGGATATGCAGCGCGACTCAACCCAACCAATCAAACTCTTACCCTTCGAAAGCATACGACCCCAGAACTGGATGTCGATCTTGACAAAGTCATTGTAAGCGTTCAAGAATTCAAGAACTCCAGAAGGAAGGCGAGGTTCTGAGGCCAGATCTGAGGATGTGCTGAAGAACTTTTGCCAGGTCATACCAGGCTCGCTTAGCTTCATATCGGCAGCCTTGAACTCTTTAACCAACATTTGCAACCCCGGAACAGTAGACTTGTGTGCAAAATTAGAGTTGGGCGCGTGAAAGCTGAGAATCACCATGGGCTCTCTTGCACTGCGGTTGTATCGCGGCTTCTTCTTGTGAAAAAACGCGTCGTATACCATATCATTCGACCAGTCGAAGTTTGCGTAGTGTCGGAAAAAGCTCACGACTATGTCTGTGACACTTACGGAGCCGATGTCGTGTGCTAGACTCTTGCAAACCCAGGAGAGCAGGAGCGTAATGTGCATCCCGCCCAAATAACCAAATTTTGCAGCGTAGAGACCGCGCTGAACAGCCCACAGTTTGATCAAGCGGTAGGCTTGGCGGAAGATAGATCGCGATGGGATTGTGCGCTGGAGGTATAGCAGGTCGCGAAAGGGTTTCAACTTGCGAAGCGAGAGCATCGAGAGGTTGAATATGGGGTCGGATGCTGGAATTTCTGCAAACTCAGACCATCTATACGAAGCATGTCAGTACTGTTGCTAGGAATAATCAAATATGGTGACTCACCGCTCGACTACTTGGGCTGCAGGGCAATACTGCAAGTCCATCAATATTCCGTTGATGGAAAGTTCGAGCATAGTGCCAGTAGCAGCTTCAACCTTTCTCAGGATGCGTGCTTGCGAATTTCCGGCCTTGACGAGACGTTGTCGAGCAAGCTTGAAGAATGTCTTCGAACTGATGGAGCCAATGCAAAGACAGTCAATGTCCGAACCGGATGTCCAAACACCCAGCGCATACGAACCAACTGGTACTATGACTAGCGGAACACCAGACTGCTCAGTCTCTGCATTATCATTTGTATTCAAGACAATTCGCTGGAGAAGCGCGAATGCTTCTTGTCGCTGTGTTGTTTGCTCATCATTGGGAATCATACCATGGACCTCAAGCGCTGAAGACATGTCCGAAGGGTCCGTCAAGGTTGCGATTGCGCGCTTTAGTTGAACTGAGGGTTGGTTGCTTGAATCGGTATCCATTGCACTGTCGATCGTCCCACCATGCCCAATCTTTAGTCTTGATCTTACTCCGTAGTGATCACTGGCGACTACCTGCACCCCATTAATAGTTTCAGGCTGACCAAATTGATTGAATCGAATCACATGAAGACTCTTGTTCGGGCGAACCAGTATCCTGTCATAACGCTGTGGGCGATCATGCGAAGTGGTGGTAGTTCCGGCCGCAAGCCTATTGTTTTGCGGATCAAATGTTGCAGATTCTTCGCCTTCATATAGCTCTCCCAAATCAGTAGTACTTGTCTCATCCGTTCCTTCGATTCTGGCAACAGCCCAGGCATCGAAAAGACCAGCATCGCTAATAGAAGTCTCTATAGAAGAGAGGGTGTTCGCGGTCTCTTTGGTAATGGCCTTGTTCTTGCATGCAGTTTCAATGGTATAATTTGAGGTAACAAGATTGAAGTCGCCAGCAATGATCCATGGCTCGTTCGAGTAGTTTTGCTCCAAATGGCTGATGAGAGTCTTCATCTGAGCTCGTTTCGTTGCAGTGGAGCCATCAGTAAGGCCAGCGGTCAAGTGGACACTAGCGACTACCAGACCTTCTGAGCTTGACGAACCAGACGTGGCCAACCCCCGAAACTGTGCAACAATTGCGCCCTTGTGCTTCCTATAGAACGGAACCGAGTTCCACGAGAATGGATAACGGCTCAGAACAACAATGTTTCGCAAACTTGGTAGCGGTCCAATGTCGGGTTGTTCGGGCGGTCCGTGGGAAACGAACGGATATCTTCGCTGAATCTCGCTGTCGCCTAACATATAAGACAGAAAGTCATCCGAAATCTCTTGCAGCACGAGGATATCCGCCATCGCAGGGTCCGAGAGGATGGTAATGACGAGTAAAGAATCGCGATCATGTGTCGGCGGGTACTCGCTATCAATCAGAACGTTATAGCTTGCGACTGTGAGTGTGTCCACTTCAATTTCTTCCTGTTCCTCAGCAGTATAAATTGACCATTTGTGTTCATCTTCATCGAAGTAGTGTGTCGATCCAGGCTGCACTCCTTGACTGGGTTCCTGTTGCGCTGTTCCATCTTGAGTATCCTTAGATTGGAGTGTTCTTAGATTCGAAGGAAGACTTTGAACCCAGTAATTAGGGCTGTCAGGCCTTGGGACAATATCAGAGGAGCAGATGTCGATAGTAGCGAAAAGGCGCATGCAATCTGTCGAATCGGAACCAGCCGTTCGTTCACGTACTAGGATAGCGAGTGATCCAACGCTGAATCTCAGGTGCGGTATAAGTTTTGCCTTGTCCAAGAGATATTCCCGTGCAAAGACTGTATTATCTTCAGATTGGCCAAGAGTGAGGTGTAAGGTGGATCGAGGAGGTCGTTGTCCTATAGCTTCCAGCACCATTTCCCGTAGTGATTCGAGAGTCGTATTTGAATCGTCACTATCTTCACTGGCTCTGTTCTCGCTAAGGAAGACTGTGCACCTGTTCTTTTGGGTAAAATACCCGGCTCGGGCGAGTTCCACGTTAATTGGTTTATTTTGACTCAAGCGCTCTGCGAGATAGTCCTGGATTTGTTTCTGCACCCTTAGAAGCTGCTCGGGTGCTACGAATGGGTATATGAGGTTGACGTGTGCTGGCCATCTTCCAAAAGCCTTGTCGTAGAGCTCTCGCAACTGGTCCACGTAACCGCATTGCGACCTGGGTGGTATGATGCAAAGGGCCGTATCGTACGATGTTGTCGAAATACGTGCGGGTGCCACTGACTCCCCCACGGACGTCATTGCTTAAAGTGTTGCAACAATTGCCAAAATAAATGCAAAATATAAAGAAATCGCGAAGGAGTATCGTGTGAACGTGAACGAAGAAAGTGGTGGCGATACCGAATGTCAACGGGTATAGAATGATACTTATGTTGTACCAGAATACATATTCTCCCATGTGAATCCACTTAGAGCATAAACCAAATGTCAAAACAGGCAATGAGTATGACTGGAGCTGTACCTGAAGCTCGTGCACCAGTGAGATATAATGAGTCATCTACGCTAACCGAAACGGGAGCATGCGCCACAATTATGGATCGAGCATGTATCAGATGCTTGCAGCCGCAAGAGGCGAAGTCAAAGCAGGGCCGATTGTACTCGCATGAGAGAAGAAAGAACAACAGCTAGGGTATGGGGACTGAGCAAAAGGTTGGTGAGGTGATTACATCATACTACTACTAGTACCCGCTAGTACTAGTATCACTACTACTAGGGCGCAGCCAAAAAAAGACGAACGCCCTTCAACGGAGAGCGTCGTGACGCTCCACACAGCTATGGCGAGACTATCCGATCTACCAAGTGAACTTCTCTTCGAGATTATTGACCTCGCAGTCACTTCTATCCACTGGCCAGAGGGGAGCAAACGCTACCGGCCAGTAGGAGACACAGGCCTATTTCCTAGAAACATCTATTGCATCCCTAAACTGAAACTCGACGGACAGCACCCTGCATTGAATCTCTTACTCACGAGTCGGAAACTCTACTTGGAGACCCAGACCTATCTCTCAAAGAAGCCGCAGACCCTCGACCTCGACGTCGCAATCGTTGACGACCATTGGATTTGGCCAACGTGGCGGAATCTGCCCGTGCGGAAAGACGGTGCCTTTGACCGAATCGACGTCCATTTCATTCTTTGCTGCACTGAACACGAACGGTCACTACGAGATGAGTGGAATACGGACTCCGTATCAGGTGCTTGTAAAAGCACGGATAATCTATATTTGCCAGTTACAAGGTATTTGAACTGGCGGGCACTGAATCCGCTGAACAATCTGATTGGTCACGAAAACATCGACGCTTCCATCGTCAACACGCTGTCCGAATTCATGGAACAGCCTTTTTCAGGCGAACCACTAGGAAGTCCTTTCATCTCTAGAACTGAGACGTTAGCATTTCATATCGATACGAGTGTTTACAGAGACGGCAACAGACTTATAAGTGAATCACAGATGCCGGTGAGAACAATCGATGGACTTGCCAATCTCTACTTCAAACAACTTTACCCCGCCAATATAGAGAGAGCAAAGTATTTTCTGAATGATGTGCAGGAATACGTCCAAATATGGTTTCAAGAATGGAAAGAAAATAAACAGGCTTCGCCGAGAGCTAGAAGAGTCTTATTCTGCATTGATGGGACAACCGTGCAAGAGCTGGACCCGACGCAATATGTACTAGGGGTTAGCGATGACTAAAACGCGAACATCGCATCCAGTGGAAGAGCTAAGATTTTGTTTACTCAAACTTTGGTCGATACATTTCGGATTCATCTATTTTAAATAAAATAACAGTGAAAATGACTGCATCAGAAATGAATCCAGATTGTCACCAGCATCATCTAGCCTGATCCAGGACATTCCCCTCACCCACCCACAACACCCTTCATAAATCTCTCTTCCGACTCCTTCGGCATCGAAGCCGTAAGCCAATACCCACCCTTCGAATCCCTCCCCACCAAATTCGTCAAGTGCGCCAACGACACCCAATCACTCTGTCGCCTAAATATCCCATTAGTATGATAATACGTCGGCCTCCCCTTCTTTCCTCCTTCACTGCTCGCCGAGTTCTCACCATGCACAAGCGCAGCCGAAAAATTCGTCTCGAAAAACCTAGCCTTGTTCCAATTGCTCATGACGATTATCTTAGGAATCATCGTCGTCCCTGGCGGTAACACGTGGTCGTACCGACCGAGCCGCTGGGCGCGGTGTGACGCTTCGAGCGCCTCGCGTGTGCCCTGGTCGACGATGCTTTTGCGGAGTTTGGCGGCTATGTGGCCTAAGGGGAGGTCAAGAAAACTCTTCAACGTCAAGTGCGTGTAAAGACCGGCGGTGGCGTTTCCGACGTAAGCTATGTTTTTGGGGATGAGGATTTTATATTTTCCCGTGGCTTCGCTTAGTACGTCGCGCATGTCGAGGACGTTGAGAATGAAAATCAGGCGGTTGGGAGGGTACTTTGGCAGGTCGAAGTCCGAGGTTACGAGCTGCCGGATTAGCCATGCGGTGATAACGTCGCCATCGGAGAGGAACGGGGTGTTTTTGGGAGGAGCAGAGGTGTTGTAGGTTATTTGTGAAGGGTCGAGCGAGGCGAGATCGCTCATTGCTTCTTTGCGTAGTCGGGCAAGGGAGGACGCTGGTATGTACATTTTGCGGTCGCATTGTGGCTTGGGGGTCTGGAATATGCGCCAATGAAGGATAGCGAGGATGAGCTTGAAGCTCGGTAATCTCAGTGACCTCGATATCCAGTCCTTGAGTCTTGATGCTGCCGTCCAGATCGAATGCTGTTCCTTTTCGTCTTTTTCTTCATTTGGAAGCGTGCCGAGCTCCTCTAAATAGTCAACATCATAGTCCCATAGTTCTGGCACGTCTTCATCCCTCCCTTCTAGGACCGCGATCCATGCATCTAACAGCGTATGGAGTCCCAAAGCATCCATGAATGTATGCAGCCACGTTATTGTGACCAATGTCGCGTCCTGAAAATTGGCAATGTTCAACCCCAGCTGTGCCTTGTCGCTATAAGTCCAATATTCAAGCACCTTTTGACCACCCTCCGATGGCATAAGCTCAGTCGTCACAGGCAAGGTTTCAGATGATTGTATGCGATCGTTTTCTTCGACCTTAGGGAATCTGCTCCAGACGGCATGTTCCTGCAGTTTCATATCATACGTCTTTTGAGTATAATCAATTGGTGGACGATCCTTTGTATACTGGGCTGGAATATGATTCTCAAGTCGTCCGGTTTTGTTGTTCAAGCGTAGTCGTGCTCCCCTTTTTTCCAACGCGGCTTCTCGAGCAATTTCCAAAGTGCATCAGCGAGCTTTTGGGCATCGAGAACATCGTCGAAGCGCATAGTGAGTTCTATTGCAATGTTTCTGTGTTCCATCCTATCGTCCCGGCTATTCAGCGGTATGACTGTATCCGTTGGTATTCGCTTTGGAGCGGCTTGTTGGCCAAAGGCGTAGTTGAGAAGGAATGACATGGCGAGACCTCAGGAACCTCTGAGAATGGGAGAATGATACGGGCGTGTATTTGAACAGACTCATCTATTCAAGATAACGTATTGCTAGATTTTGTTGTCTAATTTTTGTCCTCACGATGTTCTTTCACAAGAGAAGCTGAGTGGGAAGCAAGATGAGAGAACGAATTTCACACAAAGGGATCATTTAATATCTTATTGTTCAAACTTTATGCATCACACACGCGTCTGCTTACGGCCGGTATGCACAAATTCGTGGTCAGACCTTCCGGTTGCTTCCGGAGTGTCTAAGACCCATAAATTCGTGTGTGAAACGCTTTTGTTGAGCCACCATAGAAATAGTTTTAAGTTTCAATCGGTGGAGGGTCATCCATAATTCCAATCGCGAAAGATTACAGCATTAAACTTTGGTTGCTCCCTTTTTGTATTGCCTGTGTTTATCCATCTTATTTAGTCGTGCATCCGTGCGGCATCTAGGAAATTTAGCCTGTGCTACGGCGCAATGTCAGAACTAAGACAGCAGCAAAAACGGGCAAGTGACTAAAACTTACAATAGTGAATCATATAGGACTGCTGAGAAGCTGGGCTAAATGTAGCATATCCATCAAGGTACTATGCTTTATCAATGGGTCATGTGGCAGTACCATAACAACATTTGTTTTAGTACTTGGGCATAATCTTAGTAAGAAGCGACTGATCTTTACATCTCTCATAGCTTACCGCGAACTCTAATCATAAATTCTAAATACTTAGATACAGAAGGTAATTACTTGAGATATGATAAATAATTATAGGGAGTTTTGTATCGAGTCCCCGATAAGAGTTGATCATAGCATCGAAAGACTTTCACAGAGATGGTTTGGTCTTACGGAAGATCTTTGTAATAGGGTGTTTCAAAAATTAAGTATCTGGTCTCTTTACCGAACCGAAATAGCAAGATGAAAACTTGGTTTGATAGTAGCCTGAAACTCAGCTAAGATAATCACACACAGCGGGAAGAATTCCGTCAAAGGTTCATAACCTTCACCACAGTGCAACTGTATATATTAACTTACTTTAGATAGCTCAAAGATGCATAGTGTTAGCGTTCATAGGCTTTTAGGTTGTTGTAGTAAGTACAGTTTTCATCCAGCTATCATAATCCACCAGTATGGCCTTGATACATGTATGCAACCTAGAACATCTAGTGCAAGAATAAGCTCGTCATAAAACTGTTAAATTCAGGGTAAGAAAGTCATTCATCAATTCTGCAGGAGCAGCAAAAGGCATGTTCAGACTGATCCACTTCCTCACTAGTACGCCAGCATTCACTAAACATCAAAATTCGTCATCAATCATAAATCGTTATCATTAATCATTAACATCAAACGCCTATCATTTCCCCGGCCCCGTGAAGTTCCCTATGAATACAACCAAGATGGCGCAATAAGCCGCAGACGCCGCAAAAAGCTCGTGTCTCGCCGCTTTTGTGAGCAAGCTCATTGCAGCACTGAACAATAATGTAAAAACCATTAAAACACCAACCGCGTTGAAGGTATCCCTCTTATTTATATCCACGGTAGCAGTAGCGTTCTTATCAGTGGGGCTGGGCTCAGCGTGTGTAGCAGTACTTGTGAGCTGGTACATGGTGACTACAGGGACGACCAGGAGACAGAAGATAACTACGGTGATAAGTACGTTGACGAGTTTGTCGATGCGAGAGCTGCTGTAGAAGGAGACGTAGGGGTTTGTTGTTTTTTCTTGGGCCTCTGGTGTGCGGAAGTATTTCTGAGCAGCAGCAGTCAGCATCGTATGCCGGTTTTTGCCACAAAGGGATCAATAATTACCTGAAGAGGCAAAGACTCGGTTCGGAAGACCTTTTGCAGGAGGCGGTCGATTTGGCCAATTACTGTCTCTACGCCACCGTCGAAGGTAGCCCACTCGCGACCGTTGTGCAATGAGATAATGTCTTCCTTGGTGCGGATAGAGTCCATTTCAGCGTCCATGAGTGGTTTTTCGTTATGGCAATAGCGCCGGACGCTGCGGTAGTTGCGGTCGGAAGGTCTTTGGAACGACTCTAGTGTCCTTGCCTTGATGAGAACCTCGTCTGAAGATGGCTGTCAGCCGTGGGATCCAATTCCAATTTGCATGGTTCGACACTCACCATATTCTAATAGCCTCGACTGGATCTCACGAAGTATAACTCGGCGAGTACGTGGCTCCCCTTCTCCATCAGGCTGTTGAGCATCGTAGTCTCTTGATTTCAGACGGTCGGCATCTTCGTCATGATCCTCCCAATCAATTCCGTCCAGCTCTTTTTCTAGACAAGTGATTTGGTCTTGCAGGTCAAGCAGGACGCGTGAGTGCAAGTAGCTGAAAGAGCGGTATAGGGAGAAATTTGGTTCGCTTGCTTGGAATGCAGCAAGTCTGGGAAATCCGTTGGGCGTTTCCTCCACTGCCAGTTGTGAGAAATGAGCGAACTAAGGAGAGGGTGATGCGTACACTTCCGCGTTCTATTTTCAGTCACATATTCCGGTTCAGGTGCCGAACGGAAAGGCACCGTTATCCGTTGGAGCAATTTGGGGCGCTTTTCCTTCCCTTCTAACCGAACGTTAGTTTGTTTGATTTCCACGAAGCGCGTGTGGCGTTCCGATGTATCCAGCCCAAAATCTCTGAGCCATTATGCATATGGGCGCTGATGGCAAGGCGTTTTCACACGCGATAGCTGGCTGCATGACGAGACGGGGCGTTGAGCCAAAACCGGCAGGCGGACTTTGGGGGCCAAATGGGCGGGTGAGAACACCTACGAGGCTGTGCACTCTCGATATCAATCGAACCTGTCCTTACGGACGGATGGATTGTAGAATGGGTGTCGTCGGCGGTTTCAACAAACTCCCCAGCTAGAGTTGCATCTGTGTTGGTTTGGGATGCTGGGGATTCGGGGGTCTTTTCGACGTACGTGTCTCCCGTCATGGCTCGAGGAGGGGTCATTGTAGGCCTGAAAGGGAGCGCAACTCTTTACGTCACCGAGGATGCAATAGGAGAGAGGATGAAAAGTTTTGCGCAGGTTCAAGAAATGGCCAGACAGGCATTAAGAACAAATGTGGCTCGTAAAAGTGTGGCGGAACAGAAAATGCATAGCCGTCAAGACATGACTTTAGACGGGGATTGTTTGTCCCCTTCAATAATGCTCAGCCCCGAACGCCCCTAACGCCTCATGCGCGATTGGTTGCACCCGCCTTGATTTCAGCTGCCTAGCAGCTACCGCTGAGCTGAGCCACATGGCAAGGTGAGGTAACAAAGCTTAGTTGCCAGGCTTCAGTTCCTTCTCGCGAGTCCACCCAGATTCGACCCTCATGTCGAAGACATCCTTGAGCTTGTACTCGACATAGCCCGCGGGATTGTACCTGCGGTCGTAGATCGTGAAGATACCCTTGCTGCGCAAACCGTTGACGACGACTGGCTTATGGACAACATCGCCTTTTTTGAAGCGCGCGCTTGCCTAAGGCATTGTGAGACGGCATTGCATGTGTAATGAAGAACCCCGGGCTTACCATTGCGGCGTCGGGATCCACGCGCACGCCAGATTTGGTGTCTGGAATTTCATATTCTGGCTGTGAGGCCAGAAAGTCCTCATGTGGCTGACTGTCAGCTGTGTGAATGTCTTCAGCAGGCTGCATATGCTGCGTGCCGAGCGTGGTGGTTGCCATGGCTTGGGAGATGCGAGAAGTGAGGCAGAATAGCTTTGTGAGTAGTGCTCTTGAGGGGGAGAAGAGTCGGGTGTTGATATACAAGTCCTTATTGCTAGCCTCTCAGAAGGACGATTGATGCAGCCCCAGGCAGCACAGGCTTGTGACTGGTATGATTACAGATGGGGGCCCATATGTATGCTTGCACAGCCGTCCCTTCGGCATCGTTTGTCCCTTGTCCGAGGAACACCGTTTATCAGCTCGCACTGGGGGCGCACCTCGATTGAGTAAGCCAGCATTCTCATGAGCGGTTTGCCATGAGCGGTTTGCCATGAGCAGTGTCCGCACACGGCACCGATGATTCCGGTAAGACGATGGTCCAAAATAGACAATGGAGGCTCCGTGTGCGGCCCCCAAGTGGAAATTGACCCGGCGTTGATTGGCAGGCTGGCCCTCGCATTTACCACATCTCCCCGCTCGCGCGTGTCGTGCATGTCCCGCCAATATGGGGGCTGAAAGCCACTGCGAACGCTTTCTTAATTATGGCGGGTTGCTGCAAACCTCACCCTCTGTAGCAACCCCGCTTTCCTCTTGATTCATGGCTCTTTCTTCAAATACTGGCGCGCACGTCGTGGAAACAATAGTAGCCGAGGCGGCTCCTCGCGTCGTAAATCCATATCCAAACAAAGTCATCCATGCCGACATACGGATACAATCGATTGACGAAGAGCCATCCCAGGATGGACCGGTTCAGCAGAGCGATGGGCGCATGCCCGAAAGCACCTCAAGTGCGGCAGATGCTGAATACCAAGAAAGAGCCGCAGAGATGCAGAACTGGTGGGCTGAGGCCATCGCACGGAATATGGACCTACCGGAGGGGTACTCGCATGTCGCAGTGCTGATCATCAAATGGGCAGATGACCTTGACGAGCTCAAGACAGGCGAAGAGGTGAGTTGGTGTGAAACACGTGTTGCGTACGTCACCGTCTGACTTTACTAGGCAAGGGAACTAGGCTCTCTCTTCCGTGAACGATTCAACTACGCCACCAGCATCGTCGAACTCAATGTCGTAAAGAAGCCACAGCACCAGCTAGACAGCTATGTTAGCGATTTCATCTGCAATAACGACGGGCCAGATAACCTTTTGATTGTATACTACACCGGCCATGGCGTCTTCAACGACCAGAAACACTGCCTCGAACTCACGGGCAGTCTCCGTAACAACGCTCTGCTCCATGATAGAGGATTCCGCACGACCGCCCGCGCAACTTGGAACAAGGCAGAAGATCTCCTCAGGCACGAGGATGTCGAGGGAGATGTACTGACCATTCTGGATACCTGCTACTCGAGCAATTTTGTCAAGTCTTCCAAGGATAGCCACAAGCGATTCGAGCTCCTCAGTGCATGTGCAATCGATCAGACCACTGAAGCTCCTGGCAAGAACTCGTACACCCGCGCGCTCATTGATGCTCTCAAGGAGCTTCTAGACAAGGACAGCGAGGGTCCGATATCTACATTTCGTCTGTACCAGCGTATCAATATGGACCCTCGCCGCAAGGATACCCCGTCCCAGATATGGTCGCGTGGTAAGAGTGTTCACTACAGCGAACAGCATATTTTCCTGGCGCCTCTGAAACTCGCAAAAGCTCATACCTTGCACTTGCCTAGTTGGCGGACCAGGCCAAGGGGTTACCTGACCCTGCGTTTTGGTCTCCGAGATTCAGTCCTCAACCAGCAGCAAATTGAGTTTATGACCAAAGCTCTTTCCAAGTCCTTTACCAACAAGGCATTGATGGGCCTAAGGAAGATTGAGTGGGTGGACATGGAGTCTGCACCTCCCATGTCGCATTTCGAGCGTGTTGCTTCTGTCGTGCGCGTCGTGGCACAGTGGAAGAAGGCTGTGGCTAAGAAAAAGGAAGCTAGGCAGTCACAGCGCCAGGCCAACCAATCTACACTACCGCATATAAACATCGAATCAGCCAATGCGTTACACAAGCGCGCACGCAGAGAAGCGGAAACGGACGAGCTACCGCATGCGAAGAGGGTATATCTGGATATCTCGCACCCTCCTTCGCCGCCGGTATCAGAGTCTTCGCGTGCCGGTGACTGCTGAAGCCGTAACTTCTTTCACCGATTTCCTCGAGCCTTTTTGTCGCATTTCAGTTGAGCTCGCTCGAGCTTAGCATACCTATTGTCTTACGCTGTATACCACGGTTTCGAATTTATTTTTTATTTCCATAGTCCCGTAGCGATCCGTCTTTGGCTGCGTTGTTTCTTGTTCACGCGGCGAAGATGGCGCCATTTTCCAGTCCCACAACCATCAGCAAACTTAGCTTACTCAACACAATGCAATAACGCCACACATTGTCGCGTCCTCTGCACCGTCACCTTGTCCTCGCACAAGCTCCCGTTTGTGCTCCGTGATTGCATGACTTCGTCCGCTAACCATTCGTATAAAAGCTTCGAGTACCTGCCACTTTCGTTCGCACCATCACAACAAAACATCAGCAACTGCATCTACATTATACATATATACATTCAAGCTTGCATCTCAACCACAACTAGAGATTCCAGTAAATACAGCACCAAACATGACACCTACCACAATCATCGCAGCTGTACCAATCAACCAACACGACCACACCATCAATCATTGCCGCGCTCAACGGCACACGCCCTACGCATACACTGAGCATTGTCAAACACAAGAATTGCAACAGCACCAACACATTCAAGAAACAGCTGTTTCCCAACCCCAATCCTCCAGTGAAGAGGAATGGACAGAGAATTCAGAAGAACTTGCGCGCTGGGGTATACAAGCTTCCGAGTCGGCTCAGCAGAATGCTGCCCCTGCGAGGACGGTGCATAAACAGGCGGAGTGTCTGAAGACCGAGGACATTGCAAAGCTTCGACAGTGACCGAATTGCCATATTGGAGTTTATGAGTAGTAAGGAAGGGCGTTGGTGTAATAGTGCTTTTCGCTTTGTAGAATAATTCTTAGAATAGTTAAGTAAAATGCGTAGTGATTCAAGCAATATGTTTATACCCGATACCAAAACATTGATTCCCTAATACCCATTGCTAATCAAGTTGTTCCCCTAATTCCGCATGCAAAGTTGCCATTCCGTGAGTATACATGATAGTACTCCACAAACTCCATTGGAGAAAGTGCCGAAGTTGCAATTGCCCCACCTCAGCCACCTTCGCTTGGCCTTGAGATTTTACCACACAATATATTTTATTCAATGGTCAAGATTTCCATCAATCACCACAGCATTCAGGTGCGGTGCCAGAGTGGTTAATGGGTATGACTCGAATTCACTAGATATCATATGGCTTCGGCCGCAGGAGTTCGAATCTCCTCCGCATCGTTCTTTTTTCTTTTTTTTTGCATTATTTCTCATTATCTTCTAAGATAGCCCACAGGTGTACAGCATTATCTTTTTACGTGTTAATGTAGTCAAGCTTACGCTGCTTTGGCTGGGGGCTTATATGCCAGCCCCATTGGTACGCGGTGCAAAATCCAACTGTGTATTTTCACTTAAGCCCAATTCCTTCAACGAGCCATTTGAATATTTATTCTATTGTTTTCGCTTGGAAATGCTGTGTATTTTGCTCACTGATAGTTTTGCAGGATTGCGTCTCGGCCCTGGAGTCCTAGGAATTGTCTTCCTAGAATGTATCAGATACTATTCGTGATATCACACTGACACTGCATCATTTAGTCCAAGAGTACAGCATCATCTTTTAGTGATGAGACATGTAAAGCTTTTCACAAGATTTGGTCTTCACTCTGGGTAACATATACAATTATGACAAAGTGAAACCGATTCATATTATCGTGATGACTACAATGGATATCGTACGTAGATGCGCAGTGGTATCGCTCGCTTAGTGTAGTTGCCCTGAGGGTTTAGAGCACAGCTCTGGAAAAAAACCGCCAGCTACAACACAACCAAACTCTCTCTTGATCAACATTCGTTAAGCTAATGCTGTCCTAATGTACAAAAAAATTGACACGCAAGAACGCGCACATATCTACAACAGCATCTTCCTGGGGTCCTCAATGTACTCCTTGACCTTGACCAAGAAAGTGACAGCTTCTCGTCCGTCAAGAAGTCGGTGGTCGTAGGTGAGGGCGAGGTACATCATCGGCCTGATCTCAACCTTTCCGTTGATGGCGACGGGCTTCTCCTTGATAGCATGCAGGCCAAGCACAGCCGTTTGTGGGAGGTTGATGATGGGAGTGCCCATCAGACTGCCGAAGACACCACCGTTGGAGATAGTAAAGGTACCACCGGCCATGTCCTCGATGGTGAGCTTGTTGTCACGTGCCTTCTTGCCGAGGTCTGCAATAGCCTTCTCGATGCCAACCATGTCCAAACTCTCTGCGTTCCTGACGACGGGTGTGACAAGACCCTTCTCGGTAGCGACAGCAACCGATATGTCAACGTAATCGCGGTATACAATGGTGTCGCCGCCATTGGGGCCCTCAATGGATGCATTGACGGCGGGGACATCGCGCGCGGCGAGGATGCAGGCGCGAGAGAAGGCGGACATGAAACCGAGCTTGACGCCCTTGTTCTTGAGAACCTCATCCTTGTAGAGCTTGCGGAACTCCATGATAGAGGACATATCGACTTCGTTGAAGGTGGTCAGAGAAGCGGCCGTGTTTTGCGACTGCTTGAGACGCTCGGCAATTCGGAGACGCATGCGGTTCATCTTGACCTGCATTGAGCGGTTAGTGTACATGTAACATGAGACAGACTCTATAAACATACGCGACGCTCTTCACGGCTACCAGGGGTTGCAGGCTTTGGCTCCTCCTTGGACTTGGAGTCCTTCTTGGGCTCAGGCTTTGATCCCTGCTTGGGCTGCTCTTGTTGCTTGGGAGGCGATGGCTTGGACTCCTCCTTTGGCGCCTCGGGCTGAGACTGTTCCTGCTGGCCTTCAGGTTGCGATGAAGTCTCCCGGTCCTGGGAGGCAGGTTCCTTGGGTTCCTGGCTAGCTTCCTTCTTTCCACCTTCTGGCGCCGCGCCAGGCTCAAGCTTCACAATCTCCTGCCCAACAGTGACGGTGTCCTCCTCATTGACCAGAAACTCCTTGATGATACCGGCCTCGGGCGCATTTACAGCAACGTCAATCTTGTCCGTCTCAATGGTTGCGATTTCCTCGTCTTGCTCAACAAAGTCGCCAACCTCTGCACACGTTAGCTTGCCCCCGCAGTCGAACAGCGAGAGTTGATCGCACGTTTTGACCATTGTTTGAGGGTTCCCTCGGTGATGGACTCGGCCATTTCGGGCACCTTGACGATGGTGTCGGCATAGGTTCTTATCTGCTCGAGGGCGTAAAGGCGCTGTGAGGAGAGCTGAACTGGCCGCCTGTGTGGGGTGTCAGTTGATGGAAACGTCGGTGGGATAGAGCAATTGGCGGCACCTTGAGGCCTGGCCGAGCAGACCGGATGAGTTGGCTTTGGTGAGAGCCGAGTAGGAACGGGCAGTAGGAGTGCTTCGGGGGCTTGCGCGCAAAGCTCGCACAGAGCGCATGGCACCTGGCAGGCGGCGGAGACACTGTTGGCCAGACATGATGGGCAGATAAGCGAGGACCGAAAAAGAAATGAGAGAGGCGGTGAGAGATGGACGCCTGGGTATGGGCGAGGAGCGATTTGCTATGCGATAGTACGCTTGGGTGAGAAGACAGAAGACCTGAGGCAATTCAACAGCGATGATGCAGTTCTCAAACAGGCACAGCAACTTCTTATGTAATCACAGGTCCCGCCCTCCGCACAGGCCCCACGACTGCCATGCGAGTAATAGCTTCGTACATGCATATAATATATTGAACCATAGTTCGTTATGTTGCTGTCTCATCGCAACCGTAGATCGCTGTTCTACTGCCTTCATTGTAGTCATAATTGCTTTGGTTCACGTATCCAATCGACGTGTACCTGATAGGCATCTATTACCCGTTTTTGTGCAGGCTTCTTATTCCATTTTTTCAACCCTAACTGCAAAGTTATAATTCCTGATACTTGAATCCGGAAGGTTAGGCTTATGACCTGCTGTCCTTTTCCGAGAAAACTAGTCTGATATGCTGAACGTCAAACAAATACAACAATTTCAAGCCATTGTATATTAGGGTATGTAGACGTATTACTAATGATAGATCGCTATCCTGTCTATACATGTGTACCAATCATCATCATCATCATCACGGCTTTAGTCGCATATTACGACCGATCCCAGCGGGTTTTCAAACCTGAAAAAAAATGTAATTCTACCCTCCTCAGCTCACAATTTGACTGTACTTCTCGCCCGAATCCTCTCCCCAAACTTGATGAATAAAAATGGCATCGGCACCATCAACACCGATATGAACCCCAACATGCTATTTCCCCACCCATATCCCATCTTCTCGTACATAGCCCGACTGCTCAGTGGAATGAACGCTGCGGCTAGACTCCTCAACACGGTGCTTGCTGCCATAGCACTCGCCGCATGTACAGTAAACACATCAACCAGGTACGTGGTCGCGGGCATAAACGACATCAACAAGCCAAATCCAATCAGGCCAGTAGCAACTTCGGGGACTATAAAGTGCGTCTTGTATTGGACGCTCCAGCCGTAGATGAAGAGGCCGCAAGGGATGACGATGCCACCGATACACATCATGTACAAACGGTGCTCGGGGCAAAAATCGCCACGTTTGATGTGCTTGTCGACGATCTTGTTGCCATAACGGATATAAACTAATTGTCCAATGAGTGAGCCGATACCGACACCTAGAAACGCGAGACCGCTTATCCCACCCTTCCATCCATATTGCCCGTTGAAGACGGTTGGGAAGGTGGTGAAGAGGATGTAGAAGTAGGAGTATGTGATGGCGATGTAAAGGGAGATGAAAAAGCAAATTGTCGAACGAAACAGCATTTTAGTTGGGCGGACAATCGAGTATCGGAAGAGTTGTTGGGGAGTAAGCCCTGTGTCGAGTTTGGAGCGCAGTTTGGAGTTGCCGGTTGAGGCTTTGAGACGGTTGGCTTTGCGCTGGAGGATGACGACGGCGGACGTTTCTGACATGAAGATAAGTGACATAATGAAGAATGCGCCACCCTGGAGGTCAATTCAGCCAGTCTCCTACATATCGTGATGCGAAGCTTACCAGTAAAGCCACAAACCAAAAGTTCCATCTCCAACCTTTTGCAACTGTAAGGAAGCCACCAATCACAGGACCGACGCATGGTCCGATAGCTACATCAAACCTATTAACCACACATTCCCATACAAAAATGATTACATCAACTTACTAGGCCCCATAATCCACAACGACATCGCTGTCCCCCTATGCTCTCGCGGCATCAAATCCGCAATCGTGCCACCCCCGAGCACCATGGGCGCCCCCCCAAAACACCCCATGAAGAACCGAAACACAATAAACTGAGTTACATTCGTTGCTACAGCTGCCGCAATCGTGAATATGACAAATAAAAGATTGCAGCTGTGATATAGTGGTAATCGCCCATACATTTCAGATAGCGGTGCGATAACCACCGGCCCACATGCGTAGCCAAGCACGTACACTGACACTGTGAAGCTTGCGAGTAGGCTGCTCGTCGAGCGAAACTCGTGCATGACGTCGGATACGCTGGGTGCAAACTGCGAGCTTGCAACTGCTGTGAGGAAGGTAACTGCAGCGACGAGAGATACTGTGCCCCATTTCTTGAAGGCTGTCCAGTTCATCGGGTTCTCTGGGTCGTCTGGGCCGTCGAAATAAACAATATTGGGGTCGCGGTCATCATCTGATTCTGTGCCGTCGTTGCTGCTGGATATTGAATTAATGTTGCCCTTTTCGATGTCTTTCTCTCCCGTCTCGTGTTCGTGTTTGGTCGTGTGTTTCCTGGCTGCGTTGCCGGAAATGTGACTTGGCACTTGATGTATTGAGCCAAGTTTGGTTGGGATATCTGCATCGTGGCCTTCGGCTACTGCTTGGTCGATGATCTCGCTTCTTGTGGGGTGTCGATAGAGTTCTGATGGCCCTCGGTCGGACATGGCGTCGATGTGGGAGGAATCGAAGATGCCCCGTGTTTGAGTCAAGTTGTTATGATCTGATGCTCAGACGGTATTATGCCGCTCGTCGGGTTGAAAATAAAAAGGCTGGTAAAGAATACTCAGGGGGAACAATGAGTTAAATCGGCGGCATTGGGTTGTGCATGCCTCTCAGCTGTTTGTATCCGCGCCCGAGAACAAGCAAAGCAA
This sequence comes from Bipolaris gigantea, assembly GCA_030558545.1. Taxonomy (NCBI): domain Eukaryota; kingdom Fungi; phylum Ascomycota; class Dothideomycetes; order Pleosporales; family Pleosporaceae; genus Bipolaris; species Bipolaris gigantea. Next base: position 35,064 of record JALPSE010000010.1, read on the forward strand.
ATGGCTGGCACAAATGTACGCGTACAAACAGCAGCATGATTGCTTAAGAGACACAAGATCAAATACGGCTAGATTACTAACAGCCAATTGCGGGCCGGGGGTGTACATCACGTCTATGCCCGCATCGTCCGTGGAGGAGCGGTTGCGCACTTAACTCCGAACATGAGCGCTTCAGGGCGTAAGACGTACGTATCTTTCTACCGGGAGCCCTAAGCAAGTACACGCTTGCATTACATGTTCGTAGGGCACGTTGTAAGCAACATTACTGGAGCAGTACCAGATGAAGTCTCCTGCATCTGGTCAACTCGGCAACTCGCAAATCCCATAGAGTATTATTCCGTAGATGTTCGGTCGAAGACATATCCCGTGTTATTTAACCGAAACAGCCCCTCTTTTCTCACCACGGAACTCAGCCGCACTTTCGCCTATGATCGCATAACTCCAAGCAAAGTACCATTTTTAGCCTCTGTGTAACCGTATGACTAGATTATCACCTCTCTCTCTCTGTGAATCTGTGATCGTTGAATGAGAGGCGTATTAATTGCATCAGGCGTCTTATCAAAGATATGGTGGTCGTATACTATGCACTGGCAAGTATGCAGCCTTGCAACCATCACAACGCCTCTGCCTAGCCGGTGACCACATCGCCACACAGTTATTGGCTCCCGTGGTCTACAGCACCCTACCAGTGTCCTTCGGGGTTACAATGTCGCGACCCCGAAGACAAAACTTACAGTACGTTATCCATCTCGTCGGCTAGTCACCGTTACATGCACATGACTACTCCTGGTTATCCACGCGCTTGCTTGGGGCGGACATAGGATGTTGCAAAGCGCGAGAAACAAAGTATTGAGTCGTACAAGTGTGACTTCTTGGCCATATAGGTAGGGTTCTGGAGCTATGATTCAAGCTGCTTGTCGAGGAGAACAGCTCCTGTGACAGTTGATCAGGTAATCTTTGTATTGGATCACCGCTCTGTCTAAAATACAGCCGCGTATAGATATATTTACATGGTAAAACTACGACCTAGGCTCATCCCAGACTTGTACAGAACAAAAAATCGGGTGAAAAACGCTAGAGAAGCCGTATTTCCCGACGTGACACCACTTTTTTCATTAGGCTTTCCATGCTTTTCCTCTCTTGATGCTCTGAGTCGACGAGCGTAGCGCGTAGCGCGTAGCATTGGGATCATGGTGCGGAAAGCTTCCGCTTAGCCGGTACCGAAGGGACTACGGAATTGCACCGCGTAAGACCTCGCCATATTGTAGATGCGCTTTGTCCTAGTCCTGATTATCCTTCGATTTGACTTTATCAAGAAGGTATTCAATGACATGCAACAAGAAGAAGTGTAAGACATTAGCGGCGTAATACAACCGCTAGACAATCGGACGAGAATCCGGTTTACCGAATGGACCGTTGGATCCATCGAGGCCGACTAGAGGGCGCTAAAAATAGTGCAGTAGTACATTAGTGCAATGGAACAAAAACTACTAATAGAAACGCTGACCCTGGAGGTCCCGACTACTTGTGATTTACAAGCTCTATGAAGCATCTAGAACTCTAGCAACTCTCCAGTGTATCAGTGCCTGAAATTAAAGAGGCATTTTAGTTTGCTAAATTAATCTAAGATGTCCTATTAGCTAGCAACAGTCTCAAGCCTAGCTCCACCTGCATCTCAATCTACACTACAAAATAACTTTAAAGATTGTTCACTTATTATGACATTACATATCCGGTTACTGATTCACCATTTTGAGTTCCTGAAACTTCAACGTGGTTTTTGAGGATATTGAGTCGCTCCGAGACCAGGAACGTCCAAATTAGTCAGTTCTTCTGTACCTGAATATATGGCTATGGTCTGCAGGCAAAGTGATAAAGCTGATTATTTAAAGGTGTATCCAGTATGGTATGTAAGCTTAATGATCAATAATACCCGTCATGGCCCGGTGGGATGAATTCGTTCTCTAAAGTATGAAACTCGGTATGTCCATCAAGAGACAGCACAGTTCCAAAACGTGATGGTTTCAATAGAAGGTTGATCGAAGATATATTCAAGACACTCATAGACCATCCACTCGATAAGTAGAGGGTATGTAAGTCTCATCCTTTTATAGAAGCCCCAGGCCCCCATTGTTGATCCAACCTACCCACTGATTCCTCAGGAACAACCGTAACGCCGGTGCCATTTATTGATATCTTCCAACAGTTGCCTAACTGAACTTCCTTTCAACTTATCGGAAGACAGACCCGTCAACAGCTCGCTTCTACCCTCAATCTTTTGGCCATGGGGCTAATTGGAATTATCTTGCTGACCATAATCAGTTCGCGTTTGGGCCGGGTAAAATTTAACCCTCCAACCGTAAAAACTTCGTTCACATCTTTCTGTGTCGCCGTCATCCTGGATGATCGACTGATGGACGAAATGACAGTGGACGGTCTGCGCCACTTACAGGGGGTCTGGCAACTTCTTCTCAGCAACCCCGCACTGGAAATTTGGTATGGACTATGCTCGTCCTGTGTGACTTGATTCAATCTGCTAGAGCATCGATGTCAACTAAGAGATATCAAATAAGTTGACGATACCTTATGCCAAGGTCTAGGTTCTAGTTCACATGTTCCATGCCAATACCCTTTGCGTACACTGTAATCCGTCTCAAGCGTTTAGGGATGGAAAGCTGCTCCAGCAAGTGCTGCGTTTGACCATGTATCACAATCCGCTATTATATGCGGTGGATTGGTCAACAATAAAAGGGTACTGGAAATTCCAATCGCGCGACCGCATGCGCCCTCTTACTCCCCGTCAATCATTTTTCTTAACGATATTGACAGGCAACCATATACTTAGATCCTTTCTCTTGTATTCAAAGATTGGCTATAAGCGCGATCAATGGAAAGTATGAATAAGGGACTCTTGGTGCTAGCAGTCGGCTTGCTTCATCCGTGGTCATCGTCAAGAGAAAAAGCGGGTATTGCGTGGTTCTCCCTAGATATCGTTTGGCATTTTAGCATGGCAAATTATTCAGCGCATATGAGTAGACAGCACAAAAGCGTGTTAGCGGTGCGCGGCATCCTTGATTCTAGCGTAGGAAATGTGATTGGCGGATAGCACTTTGCCGATCATAGATGACCTCCACCTGTCATCCGAAATTCCATGAGATTAGGGTTTGTTCCGGTTACTATGGTGCAATAGCCAAGACTATGTTCATGTGTCTCTTAAAAAGCATGAACTTTATCAAACAATGCTTGTTCATCAACTGATATCGAATCACTGTATTGGAAACACTTGAACGAAGAACTTCCTTATAGCGGAGTGAAGATACTTAGATCTTCAGATGCCGATGAAGAATTTATGCTATAGCAACGCTCAGTTACACAATGTATTTGTTCGAATACCATAATCATTTGCGTTCAACTAGCTTGGAAACTGAGGATCTTCTCTAGAAAAACGCAGTATCCGTGAACCTAGGACAGTTCTTTTTCCCAATTTGCAAATGGTGATTGATCTTCCGTACTTGCTGACCTAGCGCCTTAGCCTACATCGTGCGGGAGACCAATTGACGGCCCGCTGGCGCCCGCTGTATCAGACAGATTACTAGGGGATCTGATGGGCAGCGGGGACCTTGAACCAACACTTGCGGCCGTGCGTGAGGTGAAAAGCTAACCCCTCGCATGGTGTGGCAGCTAACAACAGGCGGGCGGCTATATGGCAGGCAACGAGGCTGAGTGGCATCAGGCTGAGTGGCATCAGGCTGAGTGGCATCAGGCTGAGTGGCATCAGGCTGAGTGGCATCAAGCCTGACTGTTAGGATGCCAACACCATCTTACATCTTGGCACCTCTTTTCTTATTCCTAGTCTATAGGCCCCCTTTTTTTCTTCCCTCTCATAACTGCATATGGCCCGGCAGCTGCGGCGCGGAGACTATACAGTGGGAAGTGTGTGTGCTCTGTCTGTCGAACTGGCGGCATCGCAGGAGATGCTCGACAAAGAGCACCACAAGTTCAAGCGCGACACAGCAGACATCCGGTCAGGGACAGTGATTAGCTAGCCTTATGGGAGGTTTGCTGGAATAGTACAGTACGATATGGGCAAGAAGACACTAAGCAGCCTCCTGCGTACGGGATCGCTGAACGCGCCACAGGAAATACTTTTAGCGAGTATTGTTGAAGTAAAGGTGAACGAGCTACGTACGCGGTAGAAGTAAGCTGTCTAAGTACATTGCCAGGCTAGAGAGCATAGCTCAGTTCCAGCGCAGCAAGGCCGGGCCTGACGTGCTATTTGAAGCAGCGTGCGATCACGAGGCAGAAGGTCATCGAGAAGGGCATACGTGCGACGGGTGCGACATTAGCACACAAGTCACTCGAGATGTGCGCGAGAATGGGGAGCAAGTGGTGGTACACTACTACGGGATTATTGCGTCTGGCAACCAGGTAGTAATGCGGAACGCTAGAGAGAGAGACAGGACTAGCACAGAGTTTGGCGGGATGCTGTGCTTTGAGATGGAGGCGGTAGGACTGATGAATAGCTTCCCGTGTCTGGTTGTCCGTGGTATCTCTGACTACACAGACTCGCACAAGGACAAGCGCTGGCAGCCGTACTAATGCAGCAGCGACGGGGCCACGTACGCCAAGAAGGTGCTGTTGATGATACCGCTGGCAGAGGTGACTGGGTTGCGCACAGTAGAAGAGGCTACACAATCTACAAGTTAGTAACATTTTTTCTTAATCTATTTGATAGCTGGCTAGTGCTAATGTCTCTGCGTTCAAAGAACATATGGGGGCAATATGAACCCGATGGACCAGACTCAGACTATGAGGCTCAGCTTATCCATCAATCGGTTGCCAATTCCCTTACAGAAGAATTTGCCAGTTCTTTCATAGGATCTAGTCAACCGCAGATACCACAGTCGTGCCTTCAATACTTGATCTTGGAAGATATACTGGAGGATGCTGCTCTGCCAAGAGGTATTGTCTCATCGAAGTAGCCGTTAGCACCGTACGCAGCACGGTTCTTGTTTACGCACATTGCGGAAGTTGAAAAAGAAGGCATCCCCCAATCTGACCTGCTTTCTCTAATGCATTGAACGCCAGTCTCTGAGACCATGCACAAGCTTACCACTTTATGGAGAGCTTTCGACCCGGATAGCGTACACGTGACTCTTGCGTGGCCATTTGTTCGGGCAACGGATTTGTATGTCTCGGTCGCTTTTGGGTCTATGAGTGCGGCCAATATATTATTAGAGTCAGGCTTTAAGGAGTTCGAAAGCAGGGACACTGGCGGAAATACATCACTGATGCTCGCCATCAGAGAGGGCCACCAGGATATTGATTTAGCACTGCTAGATCGAACACTCGACTGCTAAGGCCAATATGGACATCATGTCCCAGATGAAGAATGTGGTAGCACACTCCTTTCAGATGCGCATGCTACAGTCATCAACGCGCAGAACAACGAAATTGAAACAGCACTCGATTTTGCTCTGGAGCAAAATATGGTTGGGATCGTTGTCAAAGTTATTGAAGCGGGGGCTAACCTCAGATACTTAGGGCGAGAGACCGCATTGGTAGCTTATGCTATCAGCAACAGGAATACGGAAATTCTCTCGAATCTGATTGGAAGGAAACGGAAGCTTGATGGTGCTGTATTTTTCGCACTCAAGGCAATGCTACCTCTGCGTGACCCTGTTTTAGAAATCATGATCTTTGAGCTACTCAGTGCCGGGGCCAACACAGCTAGATCGTCATAGTTAACATTCGTCCTGAGAGGGACGACGACTACATTTACTCTGTCAAGTATGGAGATAATGGCGAATTTGATACCGATACACTCGCATTAGCTTCTAGGATAGGTCTTACTGACGTGGCCGAGATACTTCTGCAACATGGTGCATCTGCGGCCTTACAAAATGATCTTGAGCAGTCTCCTCTATGGATCACAGTAGAATACGGTCACGAAAAAATTGTCAAAACGCTACTCTCGAGAGCGCCATTATCGGGGGATACGATATCCATCAATGGCGTTACAGCTTTGAACATGGCAGTTGCGAGTCGAAGATCAAGAATTATGGAACTTCTGTTTAAAGGGGGAACTTCTCAGATTCCACCACGGTCATGGAAAATTACTTTGTAGCTCCTACTCGCGAGGGAGCGACTACTGTCATTGAAATCACTTTACAAGGTAACCTTATAGATCCCAACATGCTAGGCGGCCGTGGACGAACAGCACTGCCGTATGCGATAGAAGAAGGACACATATCGATAATCAAGCTACTGCTAGATACAGGGAAGGCCAACCCTAATAATAGGTATGGCAGCAGATTTACGCCGCTACTACATGCAGTAAGAGACGGATAGGACGTAATAGTCAAGCAGCTGCTAGACACAGGCAAATTCAATGCTGATGCTAAGGATTATCATGGAAGGACACCGCTGTTGTGGGCAGTATGCAAGAGAAACGATGGAACAGTCAAGCAGCTTTTAGATACAGGCAATGTTGACCTTGATATAGAGGGAAGTGATGGATGAACACCGCTGCTGTTAGCAGCAAGAAACAAACACGAAGCAGTAGTTGAGCAGCTGCTAGATACAGGCAAGGTTAATCCAATGCTGATGCCAAGGGCAAGAATGGATGGAAGCCATTATTTTGGGCAGCACACAATGGACACGAAATCGTGGTTGAGCTGCTACAAATAAATAGGCAAAGTCGAATCTCATACTATACACGGTGATGGATTGACTACGCCATTATCTACAGCATATAATAGCCACGATGTGATGGTGGAGGAGGAGCTACGAGTCGTATAAACTTCCAAACTTACATAAAAATACAAGAGATATAACTGAAGAATGTTCTCCACTACTATGTACGTTTATCAGTTCATCTAACATCCCGCAGTAATTCGAACAATAGACAACAGGATTATCCAGGATCTGCGGAGAAGGATTCGGTGGTTAAGCCCCCTCGAACTGTCTCTATCAAAATACCGCGCCTAGATCTATTGCCACCATCGGCATGGCTCTCGAAACCTCCGCATCCAACAGTAACCTAGCGATTGTTGTACCCAAATGCATATCTATTCAACCACGAGATCCCACACTTTATGCACTTCTGGGTGCATCTTCACAGTGCGCGTCGCCTTCCGCCCTCGCTCGCTGTGCTGGAATCTGGTCCCGACAGCATGGACAACTATATCCTGGTCTGGTAGAATCTGCATTGGTCTGCTGGGCTGTTGCTGAGCTGCAACACCCATTTCACGCCGTACATCGCGGCCTCACTTGATTGTGACAGAATGAATCCCCTTTAATCAAGCTGCTCGATGAGATTTCAGTGTTGATTCGGCTTATTTGAGCCGCGCCCGGACGCCACGCTCAGATCAATGAGATAGCATATTTCTTCAACCAGTTCAAACGGAGACACGCGAACCAAAGTAGATTTTCAGGAGCCCTATATTTGACATGAAGTCTTGTTGTTTATTGCTACTCTTGATATGGCGCTCGCTTTCTCTCGCGTGTGTAGGTAGAGATATAGTATGCATTCAGCACTTCTTATAAATCTTATAATATCCATAACCATATGACCAGCCCTTACAAGCATCGGTGACCTTAGTCCACTGGAGGCCAATAGTGTGGTGACCTAAAAGTACAAATATTAGTTTGGTCTAGTGCTCGTTTCATTCCGCAGACGAGAAGAGTCCTTCGAGAAATTAAGGCTTATGGGGAGTGAGGAAGTGTCGTACCTTTAGGAATAGTAAAATATCCATGCTGGCCACCATTCTTGCGCAAACAAGACTCAACATCACCGCACGGCCCGTTGTCAAGTTTACCCGATCCGTGTGTTTCTCCAATATGCATTCCATCGACGAAGACCTCCATGTGCTCGCACCTATTCAAATTGTCGGAAACAACCATGATGCCGTCTTCTTTGATGTCGACATCTCCCCAAGCAACTTTGGAATCCTCATACGTATTGGGATTGCGATAGAACGTAAGGTACGTCCAGCTCGTTAGGTCCCCATTGGTGCAAGGGTCGTCGTTAATCTTGTGCGACCTACGAGAAGGGTGGGGTTCGTGGTATACGAGTCCGTCACGGCAATTGCATGTGCACTCATCCTTTTTGGTAGCAGAATTGGTACAAACTGAGGCAGAGCTATATCCTTTGCGAATTTAGCAGTGGTCGCGGGGGTACAAGAAGCTATTGTGCGATGAACATGTAGGAGAACTCACCCTCAGGGCATGAAATCTCAGATCCATAAGTCATAACATTTTGAGAATGAGCATAGATGACGCGGCAGGTTAGGAGGGGGAGGGTGAATGCAAGGAACTTCATGATGTGGATTTAGCAATTAATTGTTGATCAGATGGTTGAACCTTCAGGGTGCTATGTTTGTCTTTTTTGATGATACTCTCCGGGTTTATATATTTAATACTACATTATGATTATTTGGTACTGGCGTCTTCTTGATGTCACTTGAAGTAACTTGTATCTTCCGTGAAAGTACCCGAGGGGCCGGGGTCTGTTACACTGTTTCCACAATTAAGATTGAGCTAGAAACTGTACCAAGATGCCTTAACCAGTGATGTAATCGAAAGCTGAGGTAGAATATTTGTTTTTCTCAACCAACAATCACTCTGCTTGGAAACAATCGTGCAGATCTTGCTCGAAGATATGTCCTTTGCTCCTGACAGTAAAGTGTTGAATATCTTCTAGAAACAACCTATCTTCCAAAGCATCCTTTACAACAAGACTCTATCTCGATATTCTATCAAAAGCAGTGTACAAGAAATAACATGTTCTTCATGCCAAGACGGTATCTTTGCGTGGGGAGCCGAAGGCCGTGCTTCCAGGGAACCAAGGCAAGATCGGCAGATATTTCTATGACCAAGTAAGTAATGATTTAACGCTAAGATTCCAAGTTTGGAGGCCGGGAAACTCAAAATACGATTGACACCTTGTCATTGTGACGACGGAACTTCCAGAAACTAATCTCTTGCGAGAATGGCCGCAGTAAGGTTATAGAGGTTTGGTGAATTTGAGATCAAGACTTACTTCCACTTAAGCTGATCAGAGAAGCTTCGATGTTTGACACTAGACATTATAGCAGCACGCCGTAAGTTCTATAATTGGCCAAGCTGCCTATGCCTGAACGGCAGGATCGGATCTATCTTCGTCTTGAATGACTATTACGTTGTGTTGTTCAGAGGCTATGCATCTACCACGGAAAAAAGTTCATGCCAAGCTAAAGTCACCGGCTCAGGAATAGAGTACGATACAGAACTGGACGAAGTTTGTACTGTTTTAGGGGGACATAGGAGATCAAAGGCTAGTTCATTGATACAAATAATTCTCCCTCTTTGTCAGATTGAGGTTTTACCTCTGGAAAGCATAATCGGTTATTTTAATATACGTCATGCACGAAGAATCTCAAATCAAGTTCTATAATGCCTTCTAACCATAGGTCACTTCAAAAAAACTTAGCTTGACTTCAATCTCCTAAACATCTTTTGATCGATATGCAAATTTTTATTACATACATAGTATGGCATTCATTTCCAAGGGCAAGCTATTACCCAAACGGAGGCACCAGTTTGACATTCAAGCTAGGAAACGCCTTTCGGATGTACTCTATAGCTTCTTCTAATTGAAATGATGGATCTGAAGGGACAGAATTCTTTCCATGTTCGAAATTCATGTGCAAGGCCTTGACGTGCGCATCTGCAACGTCCTGGACATGCACTTAAGATGTGCGGAGCAGCGGTGTTTCTGAGGCAAGTAACTTCCATAGAAGAGTATTAATTCCGCTCACGCCTTGTGCTGTTTCCCTGGGATGTTATTATGACCCATAACGTATGTTGAATGGAAGGCGATAAATTTCTAAGCAGGTTCCCTTTCCTTCACAGAGTCACGCGTCGCTTGATAGGCGACAATTTTAGACGCGGATTATTTAACGAACTGCCCCGTAGGGCCTGGAGCGAACTTGGCGCTAAGGTCGATAGGGGTGATCTCGCCAGTTTCGTCTATTCGTATCAGGGAGTGTGCCAGTAAGTCAAGCGATTAACTCACCCCTCACCTCATACTCTAAGTCAAGCCTCGCCACAACGGATACGGGAAGCAGTGCGACAACTGAGGATATGACGATCACCTTCTTAATCTGCTGAAAACTCAATGCAGCCTTAAAAATTGCAAGAGTTACGTTGACTGCTGGCTCGGCAAAGTCCCTGAGAACGTCTGTGCAGGAGCGATCGCGCATAGGTGTTGCGAGATGAATGACATGTTCAGCTCCCGCTAGAGCATCCTTGAGCGACTTAAGATCGGAAAAATTGATCAATATTGTTTCGATAGCTGATTCAAGTTTCGGATGCAGCCTCTTGACAATCGCATCTTGTTCTAGCCTCCGTACACTCAGACGCCTATGGTATCCAGCTTCAAGTAGGGCTCGAAAAGTATATGCACCAATTATCCGGTTCTACCGGAGATATATACGTGAGGTTTTGACATTGTGGGATTCAATAAAACTTGTGAGTAAAGATTGCTTTATCTGATATACTGAGTCTCAAGGCCGCGTTGAGCGACCATTCTTTATCAACATCGTAATTATTAACATACAAGATGATGGTGAGGATGAATGGTGTCATTGGGACATGTTGGTAAGCAATTGAAGGCGTGTAACAGGAATCTTCTCTACCAAATAGCCGAATAAAGGATTCTATCGCCCTTTTCGCAATTATTCAACTGGATTAGTCAACAGCAAGGATGATTTGGTTGGTCATCTCAATTTGATGGATCAGTATTACTGGTCTTTGTACCGGCCATCAGCTGGCAGAACTGCAGTAGCGGCCTTTGTCTCCCTGCTTTTGTGGTAAAGATCAGCAATTCTCTCGTCGCCGGCCTTTAATGCTTCTTAATGTGCAGCATTTGAAATCACATTGAAGGAGATTTCCATTGATTTCCTTCAGGACAGAAGTTGGTTCGGACGAATTCACGAGATGGTTGTGGCTCTGTATTTAGGACCAGGCTAACCTCAAGTATTCTCAAATCAAGCACTATCTGACGAGAAACCATAACAATTTAGAAGACTCGAAAGCCTTACACGCCATAACGCAATGTGGAGTCTAATGGCGAGCCCTGAGCTTATTCTCGTAATCGGTGGGAAATGCGCGCAAGGGGTGCCTGTCGTCAAAGGCCAGGCTTTTTTATAACAGTTAATACGTATATCAGCATTACGATCAGCTCTTTCGAGCAGTAATCGATACAGCGTTAGAGTTCTGGCTCGGAGTGTTGAACTTACGCGAGCTCAAAAACTCTCCACTTTGCCGAACATCAATTTTGTGGAATGAGGTCAAGATCAGCAAAACGACCTCCATCGAGCTTGTGATGGTGTATATAGTGCTTGGATGAACATGGATGGTTTTACTCTCGGCGAAAAGAGCAAGATTTTCTATGGCATTAGAGCATACGAGATCGCGAGGCATGAGGGCGTGAAACATTTTATCTGGGCAAATAAAGAATAAACGGCCAGGAAGGCCGGCTGGAATGGAAAATATCATTGGGGCCACAATGATGCAAAAGGTTCGGTGGTGATCTGATTGTTAGTCATGGACACGAGACTATGAAAATGTCTTCGTTGACCAAGGGGCCTTATATGGATATGTTGTTTGATGGCACGTTCGTTCCAAAGGAACAAGCTGATGGCTCGCTTCTTTAGGCAAATCCTGCTCGTGAGTCTTGCTTTATCGCTTCTCATGTCTCTTGCTAAGAGTATCGCTTACGTTTCTTGACAGGGGATGGCAAAATTTCACTCACAGCCCTCGCGGACGTGGGTATCTACATTCTGTGGATGTTCGACAACCCTTCAGAGTCTGCGGGGTTACATTTCGAGGTTGTAACCAGAGAAAATACAATGTATGTATGTAGCTACTTCAAAGATAACGTATTAGACAATACAACCAATTACTCAATAGATTCGTGTTAGGCAAACCAGTCACTTGTAGTTAAGCTTACAGCACCAAGTTTCCTCATCGTCAATCGCGAGTACTAGCTTGTCTTGATAACTTCTTGGGATTGATGGCCCGAATCATTAATTGATGGCAGCAAATCACGTGAGATTCTCAGTAGTATCGGGTCACATGACAAGCAGTGCCCACACTGAACCATGAAGCCATTCTAGCTCAATGGTTTGAACCCACCATGTCTAGATATGATGATCAAGCATTCCAGCTTGCTTGGCTTACATAGCGACGCTGGTCCCGGTCAAGCCGTTTTCGCATGCAACTCCGATCTGAAGCGGGGGTATGAAACGCTAGCAATAACTAGTAGTCTGCTAGCTCAGGAGAACTTAGGGCCACCAGAGCTCTTTCACATCACTGCGTACACCGCCACGTTTTCCTACAGCCTTGATACCCTTTGTTAAGCAACAAGCGTTCAGCCCGTCTCCATAGCACGTCCTAAATTAGGTGGCTGACATCTAGGGTACGCGTTATAACTCCAAAAATGAAACGGCCTCTTGACTGCCACGATACCCATCTCTATCATATGTAGTAATCAGAGTTCAACCCCGATATCTTGATCCTGTACAAAGGAGCTTGTTTTGGTTTTAATGAGGAAATATTTTAGCCCGTGCGCCAAAATTTGACCGAAACATTACATTTCTAACTCAAGATCATTGCTCTCAGCTTGAATATTCAACGGGAAGCTCATGCGTGATAATTGAAACAGCCCAACCTCTTCTAGTGGATGCTATCAATGTGGTATGTGAATGTTTTGCTATCCGTATGTGCAATGGGCGAGCTTTGTAGAGTGGATGCACGGGCCAGAAATCCTTCATTTAGAACGAGGTCCTTCGTATTTCGAGCCCTCGATTTGGGGGTGGCCAGAACAGGCGCCAGGCCATTATCAATTTAAGGGTACTGGAAGGGAGATATAAAATCCCAGCATTGCTGTTGGGTACATGGTCACACTTCACGTTTACAACTTGCTTTGTCAGTATCATTCTAACACTCGTTTCACCCCCTTCAATCCTTGTATACATCTCAATACACTCTTTATTAAAACCAAGATGCGTTCCCAATTCTTCTCTGGTCTTGCTTTTGGCATTGCCACAGTAGTTGCAGGAGCCCCAGTCGAAAGCCGTGCACCTGAAGAGCAAATCACTATCGACGGTGCTGTATTCGTCCGAAAAGATAGCAATAGCAACGACAACTGGGATGCCATCACTCACGTTGGAATTACCTTGATCACTCCATCCGGTTCTTTCCGCTGCGATGCAGACACCTTTTCAGATCCATCAGTCCCGTCCAATGTTTACGCATGTGCCGACCCCACATACTCTTTCCAGATCACCAGTCGCCCGGGTTACAATATTTATGCCGTCACTGTCACCCACAAAATCTTAGATAGGTATGTCGGTCTCTCCTCCAGGCATCATTATACTGACTGCAATTAGCGTTACTTTGACTGGTATGGCCGATGTCGGCTGCAATGGTCCTATTCCAATGTCTTGCCAACAAGTCGGTTCCAGGAACGGCACGCTGACTGTTGCTTGAGCGCTAAGTATGAAAAAATATATAATAATCAAATTGGGACTTTGGCCGCGTTGTGTCGCTTAAGAAACAACGTTGATAATCATAATACCATAGAGAGCGAATCAAGATCTTCCCGGTTCCTTTTCAGAATTTCGTCTATACCATGAGAGATCGGTTTACTTCTTCGCGATGTCGAACTGTCATCCAATGGAATGTCTTATTTGTGGATCCAGACAACACTCCACACTGCGGATCATATCTTCAGATGATGTGTGCTTATAACTACGAATAGTTTCCATTAACCTTACTATCAAAATTTGTTGGAACCTGTAGAGTGGAGTTATTGACCGACTACTTCCCAGATGTCACCTTCCGTGCAACTACAAGCTACTCTTAATGCTCAGCTACCGCAACCACGCTTATTCACTCTACCGATACGAGCTAAAATGGTATGCTGCACCCCGATCTCACAATGCCAGCAGCCAAAAAGCAACAATACGTTATGAGCGATTCATAACAACATCATCAGTCAAAACATCCAACAACATTTTGAGATCCTCTTCTTTAGTAATACAGTGAGTAGTTTGAGAGCTGTCATCTTTATAAACCTGTTATAGGATTGCCGCCTGCTAAGCTCTAATAATTTCCCTACTTCAGTAACTAGGTCTAGTGTACAGTAACCTAGAGGAAAATGTTTTTCAGAAAGTTCAACACTACTTTGGAACCCAGCGGATATATAGGCGCATGATGAAAAACTTCATATTTCCCCTAGTCTTTCTCTCATGAGTTATACATAGTTAGTAGGCAACCACGTATACTACTGTCAGAATATAGGTATGTTTCAGGTGGTCAGCAAAATCTAGGGGTTAAAGGGCGAAGAGGCCTTTGAATGAGTATACATTATCTATATTATAGAAGAAGAAAGATAGGAAGAGTAAAGTTATTATATAATACTTCTTTCTTTATATCTCTGCTTCTATAACTTTTATTCAGATAGAGTTCTAGCTAAGTAGTATAGTATAAATATATAATGCGATTATGTGTGTTTATTCTGTCTAGGCGTGGCTTATTGCGTATATGATATAATCACGTGCGTTCACTCTGCCTGGGTGCAGCCCATTACACTAGGCATAAGACTAAGCACCTAGATTCTATAATTACTTAGCGTGTACAGTCTACCGCGATCCTCTAAGTATATGTATTAGTATCGAGTGATGTAGAGCAATTGCTTGTTGATAGTAAGACGCTGGACATTGTAGTACAACGTCTTACCAACTCCACAACGCCTGAGTATGCGCCGTCTGTAGCACCTTGTGTGTAGATACAAAACTAGCAGAGAAACAGGCAAACAGCAATCAATAGCACTACTCTTAATTGGGATACTTTTAGAGGATGCGCAGATGTCTTGTTCTTGTGGAAACAGCTAACAGTCGCCACTGGAAAACGACCAATGCTGTCGTCACCTCCGCGCTTGATTTGAGGAGTGCCTTGTCGCATAGCACGGCAGAGCACCTCTCCTCCAGCTCTACTAACTACTCAGCTTGCATCGCTTCTAGCAAGCTGTGCGCTGCACAATCGAGCAAGAGTCGCGGTACACGACCGATTCTTATTTACCGCCTTGAACGGCCCCAGATTTCCGTCCCCGAGATGATCCGGACAAGCATGTGTGGAAGTACGGGTTCAGAGATAACACTGGAAAGGTGATCATGGGCGAAGGCACAATGAAGCAAATAGAGATGCATCGGGCATCACGGGACCGGGAGATACAGGAGAGGCAGACAATATAGTCGCAGTCTTGCTCGTACGTTGCCGTGAAGGGATTTGCTTTATTCTAGTCTGAAAAGCTCTTAGTCGATGATCTATCCTGATAGTCTATGTCACGATCTGCGCGCTTCGCTGCCCTCTCCTCTTCCCTGGCGTATATTGCCTCATCGTCTGCTCTAATCTCTTCGGGAGGTCTTTCCGACCGTTTTCGTTTCTTGACCACCTTAGCAAAGACGTGCTTGCCTATTGCTTTCTCTTCTCTGTTATCTGCCGCATTAAGGTGTTCGCAGAGTTTTGTTCCAGAAATGTGGACAAGTGTATCTTCGTCACCCATCTCCTTCTGGGCGAGTCCTTCGTAGGCGAATTCGCTGAGGCGGAGCTGTAGGCCGGGACAATCAACGGGATTTCCTTCTTCATCACGAAAAGCCTTGAGGAACTTCAGAAACTTGCGAATATTGTTAAGAGAGTTGGAATTACCACATCTGCGACCCCTTCTACAGCTCGTAATTCAAGTCCGTCATCAGTATTGAACAACTTGGGTCGCCAGACCGACAACGTTGCTTTGCGCGACTCCTTATTGCCGTACTCAATGTGCACGCATACAACAGCCCGTATGCTAGCATCCGAGTCCAATATGTAATTCTCAGCTAGCCGGCCTAAACACGGTTTCTTCTGCGAGTACGCGACTTCAACTATAACACCTGGGTATTGTGCGTGTTCATGCCTGAATGACGCGTCTGGCTCATACTTCGATTTGGACGACATGCTAGCGCCGAGATGTATATGGGTTGATCGGGCAGGATGCACTTTTTGCGCGAATTCTGCCTTCTTGCCTGATCCATTCTGTATAGTTTTTAGTTGGCTCAGAATGTCGTCCTCCACTTTGTCGATGAAACGTTCGTGTATCTCGGTAGGCATGCGAACGACTAATTTGCGTTTGTCTTCGTCGTAGTCATACCTGGCGCAAACTCTGTTAGATGTAACCTCTGCCTTCTCTAAGGTCTACTCACCGTATCTTATCGTCCACATATCCCGAAAGCACATCGTCTTGTTGAAGCGTGTTCTCTATCTCATCGTACTCTCCGTCCGCAAGCTGAAACTCCGTCCGCGCGTCTCGCTCAGCGTCAGTTCCTGCGTGAATTTGTTTGAAAAGAGCGATAACACGATGCGCCTCTGCAAATGGCTTCTTCGCGGTCGATGGCGGCGTCAACGGGTTATCTGTAAATCTTAGAGGTGGCGCGACGTTCTGATGCTTCATTAAAGCTGTTTGCGATATGGGCATAGCTTTACGTTGTGCTGCGTCGTGAAGTTGGTTGGAAGCCGTCGCTCTCGCGCAATCGGACGATACCACCTTACCTACGACATAATTGTTAAGGCTGCAAAGCCTCTGATCCATTGCTCTATTCCCAAAGCTCTTCTGCCCGTTTGTTAGCCGACCGGCCGACCAGCCACAGTTGACTGCCCTGCACTGCGACCGCGCTCTTACACGCGACTGCCGATTAATTAATTAATTAACCTGTCTGATCTTCTGGATGCCAGACGAAGCCGAACTCAAACGTCGAAGAGCACAGTCGCAGAGAGACAAGGCCAGGAATTGTCGAGAGAAACAAGAGGCGGAAGGAGAGGAAGAAGAAGCCTGGCGCCGACGAGTGCAATCCCAGGGAGATAGGGTTAGAAACCGGCGTGAGGAGGAAAGGATAACCAGGATAGCGTGCGCTGTTCAACGACAGCTAGCTCTTAGCTACGAACCGAGCCAGCCAGCACCCGTACCGGTGGCGCAATCATCGACAATATCGCTTGTCGCCATAATTGAGGCACGCTCAGCCAAGTCCATGCGAGACATCGCTAGGTATTTACCGTTCAGACTTGTACAATTTTACCTAAATTTCATATGATGTTTCATGACACAAAATACTCCGATGTCACGGTCGTCATCCAGAGTAAAAACCTACCTCTTCACAGATCTGTGATCTGCACGCAAAGCGAATACTTCGAGAAGGTATTCCAGGACGCGTTCGTTAAGGGAAGTTCAGGAGTACTCACATTCGATAATGATAGCGGAGCTGCCCACCAGAGAGTGTTTGAATACCTGTACACTAGTGATTACTCGGACGATCTATCGCATGACTTCGAGGGTACGGCGGAAGTTGAACCCATGCGCTCGCTTTTCTAACAGCTACCAGATGACCCTCCGCTGCTAAAAGAGGCTCGTGTATACGCCCTCGCTAACATGTTCCTCTTAGAAAACTTAAAAGCGCTTGCGACAGCAAAACTTCATCAAAAGTTAGAAGAGCTCTGGACAAGCGAGTCTTTTCGAGAATGCATTCGCGAAGTATATGCGACTACTCCGGAAAGCGATCGTGCAGGACTGGCCAGAATCGCGATATAGTACCTGCGACTTCAAAGACTCGTGTAGAAGTGACATAGGACGACCGAATAGCAAAATCATCTCGTTGCAGGGTGATTCTCGTTACATAGTGGGGGATATTGCTTAACGCGTGAGGATGGGCGACAAGGCGCTTGGCGGTGCACGGTCTTTATCTCAACATACGAGATGTGGTTGGCTCGCGGCAAATTGGGCCAGACTGGTCAACGATGGCCAATTATCTCGTTAGCTTGATGTTCATCAGCGAGCCCTGACTAAGTGGTTGTGATCACAGCTACATGGCTAAGTTAGCGGGGAAAGCTGGTGAGATCGTGTCCAGCGTTACCTCTCGCTCCCAGTTTATGCCTTTTAGCAGGAACATTATTGAAAGTATATTCGTCAGATATAAAATCATGGTCTTTCTAGCTAGACAAGCGCACATTTGCGCGAGCATAGTTTTGACCAATGTATCTATAGATTATACATTTTGTCAGACATGCATCAATTCTAATTCCATATCTTCAGTAGTATAGAGGTCAGTATTTCCGCTTGTCAAGCAATTGACAGATCGCGGGAGACCGGGGTTCGATTCCCCGCTGGAGAGATTTCATTTAATATTTTTATCCACTTCGTGGACGTTAAGAGGCTCCCCAGAAACTATCATAGATACACTTAGTTCAGGCGAGGGTATTCTTTTTTGCTAGCTATCTACACAAGTGAGGGTCAGCCTTTCACAATTAATAAGTACCAGCTTAATTAATGCTACTTCAGTAGAGTTAAATGCAAGCCTTCTTTATACTACGTGTAACCCACTGTGGGTTATCTTTAGATCGCTTGTGTAGAATAGCAGGGAGTTGTTTTTCCTTTACAGTATAATTAGGCTGGCAATAGGTTAGGTTATTGTCAGATTGTAATGTTATTTGAAGACGGGGAAAACTGTGTGAAAGAACTGTAATAATTAATAATAATAATATTCTGTGTTCTTATTGTGTGTGCTATATACTCTAGTCCTCCGGAGATCATTATCAAATCTACTGCAATTCCATCTACACCCATACATTGCCTGGATCACCCATTGTTAGAAAAGTTAAGAACATAAACTAATTAGGGATGGAGATGCTACCACTCTATAGCTGCAGCCCCATTTGGGACACTTCCAGGGATGCGAAACTTTGGTGACTGATTCCCTGCGCAGTTCTTTGGATTCGCAATAGCAGAAATTGGTAAGAATGTCGCATTGTCGAAGGTCAAAATGGCCTGGCAGGTAGTGTTGCGGATGTTGACTAGCCTGCGTGTGGTCAAAGTTGTGGTGTAGTAGAATAATGATAAGACTCACTGGTAGTAAAGCTCTTCCTCAGCGTTTAATTGAACTACTGGACCCGTAAGAACCGGTAGTATCTGATTGACTGGAACAACTTGGGCAAGCGAAACCGCCCAGAAGAACGGCAGGAATAGCATGATTCGAAACGAATAACAGCTTAAGAGACAGTTGTGTAACAAAAGAACCGTGTTAAGTCGATATTTGGGAATACATAGAAAATTTGCTATCAAGTAACGGCAGCATAGAATTGTTACTGGAACCAGTTTACGGTGCCTTGAATCGGGTATCCGTATACGCAAACACAGCCCAATCCCATTCGAAGACACTTAGACTCATCTTACCCTATTAATTATTGTACTTGCTGGAGTAGTATTCACAGGAATGCACACATGATGGAGTCGTACTATCCAAGATACCCAGAGTATATACCCCACACCGAACTTTCTATCGGATTCTCGGTTCCAGATGCCTTGGAGCTATTGACGTGGGCGATATCCCCCCATGTCCATTGTGTGGCGATGATGATGGTGAGAGCCTTGAAAAGCGTGCTGACTCCTGCTGGCTTGATCCTTACGGCAAGGGAGCAAATTGTCCCGCGGATCTACCTGGAAAGCGCAAAATTTTGTCGGGAACGCAACTGAGCTGCATCATCTTGAGAAGCGCGAACCAAAGTATGTCCGTTGGGCGGGTCAATGGCTTCCTCGCGGAACATACAAGCCTTGCGGGGTGGTAAGTGCCATAGGCGGCGTGGACAAATATTTCGGCCTCAGAATCGGGACTAGTCAATGTCCAGTGACCATAGAGAAACTTACTAAAGCCCAGACAGATATCTCACAATACGTCAGTAAGTTTTTCTTCAAGCATCATGCACATTCCGTTGCCAAAACGTCCTTTACTGAATTCTATCAACTGAGCATATTTACGAGGTACAAATTTTACCAGATTTCTTTGAATGGCCTATCACCAGGCCACTTCCTGGTAGCTACACAACTCCTACACGAGCTTGGGTGGATTACGTTCTCATTGGAATGAATCCCAACATTGTAGCTCCGCATCTAGCCCCTGGGTGGGTTGAGCAATCTCTATTTTTCGAGATGAATCACGGCCTAGGGGGCAACCACAACCCTGGTGGTCTCGCCCTGGCTGACAGAGGTATGAATGGTAGAAAAAATAATTTGTTCGCTGGCGAAACTATTTCACCCAACCTCAAAAAGAACAACCTCGGCACACGAAAGATGCACCGCAACACAGCTGCTGTATTCTCGTACATGCGCAACACCTGGATTTGGCTCAAGTTTGTCAAAATATCGCAGTTTATGGAACAAATGCTCCACGAGTTCGATACTAGCTACATTTGTAACGGCAACGGAGCTGGAAACAATGGACAGCTAGGTAGACCACAGCGTGGTGCCGGCGATCCCATGACAGGGTTGTGCGATCTGTACTGCTACTGGGTTGACAAGCATCTGACTGAAATTAAGGGCACTGCTGCTATGTGGCACCAGGCCGCAGAGGCAATTTACAGGGCATCACCCTTTGCCAGTGACGATGATGGGATCCAGTGGTTGCAAAACTTCATGACTCCTCAAAGGCCCATATCGTCTCGAAGTCTCGTATTTTTTTATACCAACCAGGTTCCCCATAGATTCAACCCGGGAATTACAAACCGGGTGAGATGGTTGCTGACCAGTTTCCAAGATTTGTGGAGGACTGAGCCAGGCTATGGGGCAGCTGGGTCGTTTTAAACATGTATGATTTTCTTTTGTTGAGAGGCAGGATGTTACTGTGCAAGGGCGAAACGGAATTTCCCATGTACGTATTTTATAGAGTTTGAAACTGGGGTAAATCCCCCTTGTTCTTTTAAAAAAATCTCAACCCCCGTGGATCGGCAAAATCAGCAGACTGTACAAAAAGCTCAACATGCCTCTAGTGATTATCAGATCACTCTTTATCTTTCTTACTTTTTTGCTTCATGAGCCCGAGTGAACGAGCTAGCAGTCTAACAAGAGCGGCCATTTCATTCAGTACTCTCCGGACCTACGCTCGAGGTCTTTTTATATCCATAGACTTGCGATTAACATCATGATAATACTACCTAGTAGCTTGTGAATCTGAGAGTGTGTTCAGCGAGCTTGTGCAATAGCTGTATGGTCCAAATCGCAGAGGTAGCGAAACAAAACAAGACTTCCCAAGTAGCATATGGTTTATTGTCAGGAGAATAATTATGAGTGGGGGATAAAATACAAGATCTGAGCCAAAGCACTACGCTTACCCAAATAGCTGAGGCCGGTCGAGCCCATAACGCATAGAAATTTTCGCAAAAACAGAAACGGTAAGGAGTAATGCCGTGTCTTTGTGCTCGTAGTTGTAAATGGAAATGCCTCACTTACTCCTTGAATCAAGGTTTCTGTTCGACGTGCTAGGAGAAACCTTTGGTTTCCATACCCAGCAGGAAAAACAACGGCAGTAGAAGATTCTCTAGTACGTCGTCTCTCTTTCACCATCAACTCACATTTGTGCGCACAATAGAAAATATTCTTTTCCATTTCTTCAATTTGATATCTAAAAGATAACTTCTTCACAACCTTACGAACGAGAGGCGCCGAAGGCCCGACCGGATGGTTTGTGGCTGGATATGAAATCAACCTCTGGGTCTTACACAGCGCTGACCGCTGCACTGGACTGGGCTGGGACTGGTGAGACCTACCTACCTGTGCGACCCCTCGTACGATTGTCTGGCGATTCCGATGGAGACGAGTTACATAAAGTAGACAAAAGACAACTATACGTCATAGGGAATTCAGCGAACACGAATAACAACGGGCGACTAAGATCCACGGACTGGTCTCTGCCTCTTACATACATGGTCAGATCCCGACCCTCCACCCGGGACCTCTCATCTCCCAATACGTGCCGTCGCGACTTGCACGGTACTTGAATGAAAGCAAGGTCGTTTTTGATTTGCCATATGGAAGCAGCGGAGAAGACATGAGACAGATGTAATAAGACTTAGCCCACAAAGTTCCCACAAATCGTTCCGTGCAATCGGCAATCGGACCGTTAGTAGATGTCGATTGTGAGCGTGTTTCAACGTAAATTCCACGACGCGTACCCGGTTCTGCCAACGAGATGACAAGTAATCAGCGGTAAGTAAACATGAAACGACCAGCTAGCGCATTGCAGGGACTGGCGCCCCCACATCTCGCTTTTAGACTGTAAGCTTTCCCGTCCCGGTAATCACCAAGAGAACCAAGAGGACCAAGAGACAGATGCTGAATTCTTCATAAAGCCAAGCGAATAATCAAGCTTTCTCTCCAGTCTTGGTCATTTCACTCATCCACTTCTTCATTCATTCAACACTCATCCTAGTCGTTCATTCTCTTCTTTTTACTCCACAAGTACACCATCTTTCCTAAAATGGTTCGATTCACTTCTACCTACACGACAGCTATCTTGGCTTTGGTGTCCTTTGCTGCGGCTCGTCCTGCAGAGCATCACCTCAAGGGCGCAGGCGCTCAGAACAACACGCCCGCTCCTGCAGTCTCCCCGCCTGTTGCTGGCGCCGCGTCCGTTTCTGGCAACTCGCCTGTTCCCTCGCCCACCTCTCCCGACACCTCATCATCTACAGCCTCGTCTGCTTATACCCAGACTTTCAATGGAGACCTCACCTGGTATGGAAAGGACTGTGGAGAAGAATCATGCTGGCAAGGTGGAGCCTGCGCCTTCGTCGACTACGTCCTCCCCGCCACAATTGATGGCTCAACCTGCGTCTCCGAAGTGATTTGGAACAGCTCCTACCACTGCGGTGCCTGCGTCGAAATCGACTACCAGGGCAAGAAGAAGATCGCCATGGTAAGAAGAGTCCCCGTCCAAAAAAGGCACTTGGTGTTAAATACTGACCACACGAACAGATCACCAACAAGACTGGCGGTGATTCCGTCCACCTGGATCTTTCACCCGACATGTTCTCCAAGCTCGACGACAAGAACAAGGGTATGATTCACTCCGCCTGGAAATACGTCGAGTGCCCCATCACCGATCCCCTCCAGATCCAAATGCACGGTGGTTCGTCCCAGTACTGGTTCGCTGCTACCGTCGTCAACGCCAGGCTCCACACTGCCAAGCTTGAGGTCTCTGGCGATAACGGAAACACCTGGAAGCCCACTACTCGCAACGTCAACAACTTCTTCACCCTCGTTGGAAACGGCGGTACTGGCACCAAGACCGCCTGGGTCAGGCTGACTTCCGATCTTGGCTCTCAGGTCGTTGTCAAGGATGTCGAGCTGGTTTCTGGAAAGACTACCAAGGCCACTGCCAACTACCAGTAAAAAAGCAGCACTCGAATCTTTTTTCCGTCATCGTTCAAGCGGGACTTTGTGCAATGGCTCAGTTCTGGTTAGGATAAGATTACATTTCTCTTCTTTCTATTTCCTTCATCTGTAAATTTCGATTACTTCACGTATTATATTTAGAGGTCAAAATTGCTATCTTTTTCATAAAAACTTAATGACTGTTGTTGCGATTGCCTTGCTTAAACACGCGCTGAACAACCAATTCACTATGAGGGGGCATAAACTTGAAACTGGTGACTGCAACGGCTCCAGATGGAGTATACATATGATGTGAGGTTCCTTGTTTGTAGATTTTAGAAGATGTAAACCCATTTTGTAGAAGCGGCTGCATGTTGGCTGTCGAAGTTCAGATGTAACTCTTGTTTCGAGCGTTTAGCTGCGAAAGGGTCTTGTGTATGGATACTATTGCATTCATCTACCTCGCTGAAATACCACAATGAGTTGCGCTCCTGAGCATCGGTAATGGTGGAAGCTGGTCGACATCCAAAGCCTTAAAAAGATGCGGATTTTGGAGATACAAGATTGTCGCGCCTCAAATGCGTCTGAATTGCTTCTCCATTCCTGATCTATTCGCTTTTACATCCAGTGGTAATCAAATATGCTTACGCAACTTTGCTCCTGTCCAAATAACTGGGGCAAAATGTGTTGACATGTTGAACCCAAAGAGAGATGCGAACCAGAGTATGGCCATGACGGCAACTGGTACTAGCAGCAGCTCTGTATGGTGTAGGAAGGGCAGCTCCTTGTAGCCCAGGAAGGTAATGATGAAGTAATAGTTAAACGCGAGTAGATAGAGCGTGTTGGATAGGAGGAGTGAGAACCTGAGGTATGTCAGCGCGCCAGCTTTCTCGCACAATGATGGGTATCTTACCAGTGCTGCGTTCCTACTAGAGGCATGCAGATAAACTGCACAACGTAGAGAAAGACCCAAACTGGCACGAAAGCCCTAATAGCCACATCCCAGCAGTAGCCAAACTCCAGCTCTTCCTTACCAGAATCTTCTCCAAGGTTATATAGGCCTCTCCGTCGGCCGGGCAGCAGCGTGTTATCTGGCCCAAGTAATCGGCCTACAAGGAAGAAGAATAGAGTGGCTACAACAAGCGAGAGCAGCAGGAAGTGTCCAAAAATGAAAACGAGCATTATGTGGAGAGTCTGTGTGAAACCATCGGCGTATGCGAAACCCCAGGCGAGGGAGGTGAGGGTAAGGAAGAAGGAGAGCAGGTATGTGAAGGATGGGTCTGGTCGGTGGTATGTTTTTGTGGTTTGTTTCTAGAAAGCCATCAGTGGTGTTTTGGGGTGTAGGGGCACATATTGTGGCATACGTGGTAGAATATCTGGCGAAACACCTTCTTGGGCGCTATTATCAGGCTCATGATCTCCCATGCGGCCATCTCAAAGTCCATCTGTGGGAACTTGAACATGCGCTTGAAGAAGCGCGGCATCTTGATTTCATTGCGCCGCGATGAGGGCATGGAGCCAAAGTTCGAGGGCCCGCCCGTCGGCCGCGGGAGAGATATATGTGGATTCATGCCGGCCTATGTTAAGGTGAAAGGCGCAGTCAAGGAGGCAGCAGTCGGACGTATGGGTGCGTCGGCAGAGGGGGAGAATGCGGTATAGGACGCAGCGATTACCGTCTCACGGCGAGTCCCAAATTTCCATAGTTGTAGTCGGGAGATGCATGTGGAGGACGTCAATGTGGACAGTGTGGATGTACCTGAGCCATGACATGGGTCGGGTGCCTGGCGGTTGCGCACTAGGGCCGGTGCCAAGGCCAAAGCATGCCAGGCTCCGTCCTCCGCTAACAGGCCGCATCGCCGATTCGGAACCTTTGCTCACCCTCACCTCATACACGGCGCGCCCACTCGACCACGCCCGACGGCGCACTATCCCCTCTATTATCGCGCACGTCTCGAAAATATTCAGATACAGCTTTTCGAAGCTGCCGTCAGCATCTTAAGAGCTTCAAGTCCATCCTTGGCTCGGTCGCGCATCTTGGAGCGCATTGCTTACACAACTAACCACGCGACAAAGAAATCCATTGCAGCCCACCCGACAAGTCCACTCACTTTGTAATCCTACACCAGCCATTCTTTAGCGACCACTTCTAACCGCCTTGCATAGCTCGCATCCTGCCATGTCGATGGCGGACGAGGCCGAGCTCGCCTTCCTAGAGGCGCAAAAGGACGAAGAGTACGACCCTTCAGCCGGCTACAACATGCCCGACGCGCCTACAGGCCAGGATGAATACGACCCGACAACGACGTTTTCCGTACACTCAGAACAATCTGGGTCCGCGCCGCCAGAATCGGGTGCCAACTCTCCACCACCAACTACCGAGGGCGAGCATCGGTCGCAGTCTCAGCCCCCCCCGGCCCCTGCAGAGGCGCCCGCAGCGCCACAGTCCAAACGACCGCGCACTGTGGGTGGGTTTGTCGATGAGAGCGAGGACGAGGACGAGGAGTCCGCTGCGCAGCCGCAAGAGGCGAATGCTACACTGCTGAGAGCTACGGGAGACGCTGAGTCGCCTCAGCCTTCTTTTACAAACACACCAAACAATACACTTCCCAACCCAGATGTACAGTTACATAGTGCACAAGACCTGGCTCCTGCATCTGTTCCTGCTCCTGTCGCTGTCAATGAGCCTGCTCCCTCTGTTGCTTCTCTCCCTAACGGCAGTACGCCTGTTCCAGACGCTACTAAGCCAGCTACCCCCGACGTCTTGATTGTTGCTTCAGCCCGTCCCCCTGTAGCGCCAGCCACTCCGGCGCCTACTTCTGCTTCTCTGCCAAAGGCTCGTCTTCCTCAGGATCGAGTTGGTATTCTCGAAGATCGCATTGCTGAAGATCCGCGTGGTGACATCGAAGCGTGGTTAAGTCTAATTGAGGAGAACCGCAGGCGACACAAGCATGATGACGCTCGAGCTGTATTCGAGCGCTTCCTCAAGTTCTTTCCCTCAGCAGTAAGCATGCATAGCAGTGAGCAATTTAAGCCATTCCACTAACATCACCAGGGCGAGCAATGGGTGGAATACATTCAGTTTGAAACTGAACTTGACGAGCTGCCAAAAGTCGAGCATCTCTTTGGCCGTTCGATTCCTTCAGCTCAGTACATCGGCATATACTCTGCTTACATTGACTTTATCAGACGTCGCTTCAATCTCACCACTGACCAGAATGGGCAGAATCGCCAGACAGTCACCCAAGCCTATGAGTTTGTGCTCAACTCAGTTGGCATTGATGTTCAAGCTGGTAAGCTATGGCTTGACTACATCGAGATGCTCAAGACTGGGCCTGGCGTTCTTGGTGGCAGCAACTGGCAAGATATGCAAAAGATGGACACCTTGCGAAAAGTCTACCAACGCGCCGTATCAGTTCCTCACAACGCTACTCTAGAAATTTGGCGAGACTATGACAAGTTTGAGATGAGCATGAACAAGGTTTCGGTAAGTATCCTCGTGGTCTAGCTCTCACTTCCGGAAGCTCATCTCATCGCAGGGTCGCAAACAACTACAGGAAACCTCGCCTGCATACATGACTGCTCGCAGTGCCATCAACGTTCTTGACAACAACATCACAAGAGGTGTCATCCGGACTACCTTGCCCAAACTCCCGCCTGCTGCCGGTTTCGATGGCTATGAGGAGTACATGAACCAGGTCAAGCTGTGGAAAAACTGGATCCAATGGGAGAAGAGTGACCCACTCGAATGCGCAGCCGACAACCGCGAACTGTACAACAAGCGTGTTCTGCACCTTTACAAGAACGCCTTGATGGCCCTTCGTTTCTGGCCAGAGCTATGGTACGAGGCAGCTGAATGGTCTTATGAGAACAACCTACAGGCTGAAGGCGACAAGTTCCTCAATGACGGCATCGAGGCAAACCCTGAGAGTTGCCTACTTGCTTTCAAGAAAGCCAGTCAGGTCGAGCAGCGTACCGATTTCGAGGACGGCCAAGCTGGTATCATCGCCAAGGGCAGGGCTGTGCGAGAACCATATCAAAAGCTCCTCGATACCATATATGACCTTACAGCGCAGGTCAAGAAGCGAGAGGAACACTCTATTGCACGAGCAAAGGAGCAGTTTGAAGCTCAGAAGGCTGCCGACGAGGCTGCGCGCGCAATCGCGCAGCAGAACGAGGACGCAGATGACGAAGATGAGGTCGTTGCTGCACGACGATTAAAGGAGAGGGAAGGCGCCTTCAGTAGCCAGCTCCAAGCCATGTCTGCCGGATACAATGCGCAGACCCAAAACCTCAAGAAGACACTAACATATGCATGGATAGCGCTCATGCGCGCGATGCGCCGTGTGCAGGGCAAGGGCGATCCAAAGGGGGATGTCGGTGGTTTCCGTGGTATCTTCACTGAGGCTCGCAAAAAGGGAAAGCTGCTCAGTGAGGCTTACGTAGCTAGCGCACTCATTGAGCATCATTGTTACCAGGAACCAGCTGCACAAAAGATTTTCGAGCGCGGTATGAAGCTGTTTCCAGAAGATGAGCAATTTGCGTTGGAGTACATCAAGCACTTGATCAAGCTGAATGACTCAACCAGTAAGTTTCCAACCTTTTTGTTTTTTTGTTTTTGTATCTGACTGTCTCAGACGCCCGTGCTGTCTTTGAAACTGTCGTTGGAAAACTGACAGCCAAACCGGAAAACGTCCATCGAGCCAAGTCCCTTTTTGCCTTCTTCCATGATTACGAGGCTCAGTTTGGTGAACTGGCTCAAATCACCAAGCTCGAGCAGCGCATGGCAACCCTCTTCCCTGAGGATCCCCAGTTGCATCGCTTCTCGCAACGCTTCGCAAGCTCAACCTTCGACCCCATTTCCGTCCGCCACATCATCTCTCCCCGCACACAAATGAGGCCGGTCATGCCAGCATCTATGGCACCAGTCATGCCATCGGTCATGCCCTCGGTTGAAGAGCAGCAGTCTGCTCCTATAATGCCTCCACAGCCACCGCCTATTGTCGAACAACGTCTTGCGTCTCCTGCCATTGCCAACTCCCCTCACCTCAACAACCTTCACCCTGTCACCAACTCACCAAAGCGCCCACTCGAAGATGTGGAAGACGTACCACAACCTCGCAAGCTTGCTCGCGGTGAGTCCCCTCTCAAGGGTGCTGCAGGTCGCCGTCTCGATGCTGCGCGCCGCAATCTCGCTACCGCAGGCGCTACACCTATCGGACAGGCCCAAGGTCCCCCACCCCTTCCTCGTGGAATCAATTTTCTTCTCAGCATCATTCCTCCCGCACATACATACAAGGAGACACGGTTCAAGGCCGACGGCCTCGTCAGCCTGCTACGAGACGTGGCCGCCATTCCTGTTCCTCCTGGTCAGGCCATACCGCAACCACAGCGCTGGGGGACCACCCCAACAACGGCACAGCAGCTGCAAAGCATACAGGAGAAGTATGGCAATGGCGGGCACATTCCCATGCACGCAGCCATGTCCGGTGCCAGCCCTTGGGGAACTTGAACAAGCCGCGTCGGGCTTCTACACGGAAGGTGAAATGTCCGTGTATATGGCGAGCGCATTGCGGGCGTTGGGCTCGGAATGAACGTGAGTACTCAATAACCGGAAGCGGGGTTGCTATTAAATTAGCATTGCATATGGATGGCGTTTATATTATACTTCTCTTCTCAATCTGGCAAATGAGAACGAAACTTTTTTACACATGTGGGAATGCTTGGAAAGATTGACCC
Organism: Bipolaris gigantea; assembly: GCA_030558545.1. Lineage (NCBI taxonomy): Eukaryota > Fungi > Ascomycota > Dothideomycetes > Pleosporales > Pleosporaceae > Bipolaris > Bipolaris gigantea. Next base: position 64,075 of record JALPSE010000010.1, read on the forward strand.
ATGGGCCTAGGGAGGGAGGGAACGGAGACCATATGTGGTCTTTTTGTAATGAAAACAGTATATGAGCAAAGACATCCTTCGATCGAACGCGACATGTCTCTAGGTGGTGGGGCTCATCTCTGCTCCACCTTTCTTCTGCGTATTCTTTTTGCATTGCGGGGCTGATTTCTTTGAAAATTGCAACATCAGATGCTTGTTGGTATGGTTAGGGAAAGAAGTTATTTGCAGCTTTCTGCGTTCTTCCGGCATGAATAAAGAGGCTAAGAGGCTTTCCTTCTTTTGCACCTTTGCAGTCAGATTTTCGTCATCGCTGACGTGACATTTCGGGTATTACGCTCCTCGTGCTTTCGTTCTCGCCATTTCTAGGATTACAGCGTAGCATCAATGTGATTCCCATAGCAAACATATACATCCGGGGGGGCAAGGACGTAACTGCATCCTATCTCGATGCACCGGTGTGTACATGTAATGAATGGATTGAACATGTGCAAAATATCGTGCAAACCTCGGGCATTGCAAGAAGGAGTGGGTAGGGGAGAATGACGTCCTGGACTGTCGGTGCATAGCGGCAGTCAAGTTTGTGTCTAACAGCTCGATGCATTTCCACTGCAGCCAAATGCTCATGACGACTCAAGCGCTGAAAATACGTCACATGAAAGACGGCTTCTTCTCTGGAGGTGCTCGGGGTCGCTTCAGGCATCGTAGCGAGTTGACGTTCTCATCATTCTGGCTATATACTAGTAGTGCTGCGGGTGACAACAACGAGCTCCACGACACCGGATTATTGTGAGCTGCTACACAAGTCAAAAACATACGCATACGTGATGATGCCCTCATAAAAAGACAAGTGAGAGAAGGCAAGTAACCCTCCACACGCTCGGCAAGCCTCAACATAGCTACAGCATCCTCGGGATGAGCTTTGGAAGAAGGGAACCACATCACTTGTTCATTTGCCGTCTCCCTGCTCTTTCTTGTCTAGTATTGACTATAATCTCACCTTTTTGGAGTCGTTCCCTTACTCAGAGAACAATCGTAATGCTCACCTCTGCCGGTGTCCCATGCACTTTCTCACTAGTCACTCACCGACATTAACAGCGGCATGACTGCACAGCTCTTACCAGAGGTTCAGAATCTAGGCGTCAGAACAGACTGCTGACTTTACCTGTCGATACTTTCTAACTCAGTGAGAGTTTGTGCCCGCCAGATTAGCGCACTCCTCTATCCATACGAGCTTGCTCTCCCACAGCTCCAACCCTCCCTCCCTCCTTCCTCACATCACAACAACACACTTCCTTTCTAAGCTCAGACTATTCCAGCCCAATATCTTCACACTCTTTGCAAACCCTGCCTGCACCAACAAAAGCCACCCTGCCTTCTTCAAGACCAGCAAGAGCCAATCTCAAGCTGCAAGTGGCGCTCACAACCCCCAGCGGACTCTGGTAAGTCGCTCATGAACCATCACATTTCCTGTTTTGTCATTTTCACAACCATCTGCGGGTCTTGTACTGTCGCCACTGCCTATTCTGTATCATAGCAATCACCCGCTGCCTGCCGCACTGCCACCGCTTTCACCCCGCGGTCACTTAGCATCCCCGCCATGTCTGCTCTCTCCGTTTGTCGCCAACAGGGTCATAGCTTTTCACTGCTCTATAACTATCCACCTCTGCCTCACTTACCTTCTATCCCTTTACCCTACGCCTCGCTCTCAAAAATCACCAACACTTGTTCCATACACCCCTCACATCGTATGTCCAACTCTACCACTGGCTTGCATAGCCTGGAGCACATACGGGCTCAAGTTCCATCTGCAAACTTCGCTAACGCGCACTCTACAACAGGTCCCAACCGAAGCCAGTCTTCCTCCAAGGTATGTATTGATATCATCTAAGCTGCATTAAGCGTACTGCACCGGTCCATCAGCGCAGCCACCTCATCTGGCATACTGTCTCATCTCAGTTACAAGCATCACTAATACGGCGTCCGCAGTCCACAATGGCTGGTCCGGTGAAGAAGCGCGCTGAGGCTGAGAAGAAGTCAAGCGACTCGTCTAACGACTCGGCTTCTCAATCTCGCGACCTCACTCAGCGTCGCACCAAGTCTATCCCTCGCCTTGACGGCAATCGTGACCCCAGCGATAGGAAGGTGATCGACTATACGATGCCCAATGATCTTAAGAACCTATCCGAGTTCCTTGGTATGCGTGGTTGGTACGCCGCTCGAGGTGTAAGTACAGACGCCTTCCAGTCTCAGTCTGCACATGCATCAACACCCCTCAATTTTGAGGTCGATCATACTTGCTTCCTCCACTACTCCTATTAGAAAAAACCTTTATAGTAGCGAAACAACATTTCTGACAATAAATTCCAGGTCAACGTTGGAAGTGAACTACCTGCGCGTCCCGAGACCTTCAACCAAAACGGCAAAGCCGTGGGCATTACTCTCAACACCTTCAACGTCGACAAGGCTCCAAACACTATCGTTCACCAGTACGATGTAAGTAACTGTGGCTCATTATACATGCCTTGGCCTTACTAACATCCTCAAGCTTCACTTCACTGGCGACGGCAAAGACTATACCAAGCGCGTCCTGCTCAAGAAGATCTGGAATTCGAATGCTGTCAAGTCCTCTCTGGGCGAGTCAAACAAGTGGATCTGGGATACCAACAAACTTGCATGGTCTACTAAGCGCTTAGATCGTGAGGACACACGCATTTCTGTTGATCTTGACGAGGAACAAGGCCGCCCTACGAAGCCTGGTGCTAGTGGCAACAAGCATGTTGTCCATATTCGCTGGACTCGCCAGGTGAACTTCATCGGCCTCAAGTCATTTATGAGCGGTCAAGCAGCGTGGTCCAACGACTGCATCGACACTCTGAACTTTCTTGATCATGTGATGCGCATGTGGCCTTCACAGGAATACACTATGATCGAGAAATCATTTTTCCAGCGAGGAGAACAACGGTTCGACCTTGGTGGAGGTGTTGAAGCTTTCAAAGGCGTCTTCACCTCACTTCGCCCAGTTCTCGATGACAAGTTCAACAAGTCATTGTCAGTCAATGTCGATGTCGCCAATGGGACATTCTGGCGTGCCCAAGAGCTCACGCGTGCCATTGGACAGGCATTTAGCTGCAGTCCACCGCAGTTTACAAGCATGTTCCAGAATGCGCTCCGCGATTGGGACCGTTCTATGCTTAAAAAGGACTTGAGGAAGTTCAAGCGCATCGGCGTATCCACGACGCACACAAAGGAGCCGGTCCAATGGACCATCGACGAGTTCGTTAACTTGGACGCACACAAAGCCACGTTCTCAGACCCCGATGACCGTTCCAAGAGGATTTCCGTTGCCGCCTACTTCAAGAAGAAGTACGGCATCGCCGTCATGGGCGGTGTCCCAGTGGTCAAAATGACGAAAAGGATTCGCACTGAGCCTGTCTACATGCCTATCGATGTCCTCAAGATCGACGCCAATCAGCGCTACAACACAAAGCTCAGTGACACACAGACATCGAACATGATCAAGTTTGCTGTCACTCTTCCTAAGGATCGCTGGGCAGCGGTTCAGCATGGCATTCGTCTCCTCAACTGGGCCAACGACCCTTACCTAAGCCACTATGGTATCAAAGTTAACCCCAACGCCGCGAAGGTTCAGGCTCGTATCCTGCCTCCACCAGTTGTCCACTTCGGCCCAGGCTCAAAGGAAGCCACCATTAAACCTGCTGACATGACTCAAGGCCGATGGAGGCTTGATGGGCGAAAGTTCGTCATGCCCAACAAGGAGCGTCCTATTAAGGCTTGGGGAATCTGTGTCATCCAGGGTCGTGGCAGTCCACCACCCACAGCTGTTGAGAGCTTTGCACTCAAACTGATTCAGATTTACGAAGCCCATGGAGGATATATCCTCTCTCATCCCCAGCATGGCAAGAAGCCCTGGATGGGCCCCGGAAATCTGGCAGACGGTGGAGAGTTGGGTGTGTAACCACGTTTGTTGAATCTCTAGGATGCACGCTAACTTGGTTGTAGTCCAGAAGGTCTGGAACCAGACTGGCAACAAGTAAGCTATTGCAGCTTTGGTTTGTTTCGCAGAGCTGTGACTGACTTTATTCACAGGTACTCCACACCACCGAACTTAATGATCTTCATTGTCAACGATCGGAACGTTGACGTGTATCGCCGCATCAAGAAGTCTTGTGACATCCGTTTCGGTGTGGCTTCACAAGTGCTCCAGGCCAAGCACGTCATGTCTGCATCGCCCCAGTACATCTCCAATGTGTGCATGAAGATCAATGCCAAGCTTGGTGGTGCGACTTGCATCGCAAAATCCCAGGTAATTCCCAAGATCGCGCCCAAGGCTACATCGATTCCTACGATGGTGGTCGGTGCCGACGTCTCCCATCCTGCTCCTGGAGCGGGTTCTGGCGAAGCTGCCTCATTTGCAGCCATGACAGTATCTGCAGACGTCCACTTCGCTAGATACTGGGCTGAGGTTCAGACTAACGGAAACCGCGTCGAGATGATTACGACCTCCAACATCGATGATCACTTCGGGTACATGGCCAAGTCTTGGATTCAGAAGATCGGTCAGGGTAGGCCCCCGCAGCGGGTTCTTTACATTCGCGACGGAGTCGGCGAGGCACAGTACGCTGCAGTGCTTGAGGAAGAGGTTAACGACATGAAAGAATGCTTCAAGAAGCTGGGCTGCAAGGAAGTTCCCAAGTTCACGGTTGTGATTGCTGGCAAGCGTCACCACATCCGCTTCTTCCCCGAAAATGGGAAAGGCGATCGCAACAGCAACCCTCTTCCGGGCACGTTGGTGGAGAGTGGCTGCACTCATCCGTTCGAGTTCGACTTTTATCTCTGCTCCCACGTTGCCATCAAGGGTACGGCACGTCCTATCCACTACCACTGCATCCTGAACGAGGGTGATTGGAAGGCTGCCGAGCTTCAGCAGTTCATCTTCGAACACTCGTACCAGTATGTGCGCTCGACCACTCCAGTCTCGATGCATCCGGCTGTCTACTATGCCCACTTGGCGGCGGACCGCTCACGTGCCCATGTCAACGAGAGCCCTGTCTCGTCTGGAAAGAAGGAGGCAAAGGCTGAGAAAGAGACATCGGCTGGTTCCTCTAAGCAGCACGTCCAGGTTGGTCCCTTGATGCCTATTCAGAACACGCGTAGCCTCAAGGATGTCATGTGGTACATCTAGGTGCGAGTGGGCTTTGGGGCCGTCACCAGGGTAAAAGGGCTGGTGTTATGGGTGGAGGAGGGTCATGCTTGTTCAGTGGGTGAGAGGGTGTTGGTTGCGAGGGAGGAGCGGATCCACCGACGATGGATCGAATGCGGTCGGCTTGAGGATTCTTTGTGGCTTCCTCATGGGATGACCGACTTTCAGGGTTCTACGAAAAACATGTTATGGCCATGGATGATCTTTGGTAGCTTGCCCTGACATGTAGAGATGAAGCTCAGGAACAAAAATGGATGGATAACATGAATTCTTGTGCTGTTTTTCCCATGTCAAAGTTGTGCCTTGAGGTCTACGAGGTTGACGGTGATGTCCAGACTTTAGCAAGAGCCGTGGCCAAGCAAAGGCATGAAACGAGAGGTCTTTCAGAGTTAGACCTGAGTCGCGTGGCGCACATGGTCATGCTACTCACAGCCGGGGTAGGAACACGGCTTTGGGTGGGATATTCAAAAATCACAGGTCTGCGCAGCCTGGTTCTGATAGCGCAAGGCCGAGTGCGCACCATTACATGCATGCAAAAGTATGTACCGTCCAAATAATTTGCCTTCGCTCCACCAGCGCAAAGCGCAGAAGAGAAGGAGGTAAGCGAACGCGAGGTTGTTCTAACCTCCTTTTTCCCCTCCGAATCCCCATGGAGGAGGAAGACACAGAGTGAATAAAGGGGTATTCAGTTTTAGTGAGCAGAAGGGGACAGGGCGACGCGCTGATTTTGTTGCTGCGAGAATTTCAGATGACTAATGTGCGCTTGCTGCTATGCGGACTAGCGGCAGTGCATGGGGTCAGGCTGGCGAATTGAGAATGGCGCGTTTTGTGTGACGAGTGCGAGGACGGGATGGCGGGGCAGGGGGATTTGGCGGGCGCGGGGCTGTTGCGTTTTGTTGGTGGGCCGGCCAAGGTGACTCTTTTGACAACACCAAGAGGACGGTTTGCATAGCGGTGTAGCAGGTAAGTAGCAGGCTCGCTTTGCTGCGTGCAATGTGGACATTAGGCTGACGTGCCGTGGTTCGACAGGCTCGCTTTCACAACTAGATCACTCCTGCTTTCCCGATCCAATCACCCCAGCACCAACGCATACCCTTCCTGAGGCTTTTACCCGTTTGAAGCACACTACACGTAAAGGACCTCATATAGTTCTCGGAAACATCCACCGTGTACACGGGCACGCCTTGCAATCAGACTCGACATCGAACACCCTTGACTCGCACAGTCACAACCCATATTCAACATGTCCTCAGCACGTGGTCGCGGCGGCAAGTTCAACAAGGTCAAGCGTGGAGGTGGCAAGAAGTTTTCACGCGATTTGGAACCGCTGAATGCAGATGGCGAGGTAGTCGGCATGTGGGGTGTACGTACCCGCCGTGATAGGTGCCCGAAACACAAAAACTGACGACAAGTCACAGGAGCAACCCGACAAGGTTGACGAAGAATCCTCCGGTGAGGAGGAGGAGTCCGAAGAGGAGTCTAGCGAGGACGATGAGGGCAAGCCCGCACAAGAAGAGTTGACACGTGAGCAGCGCCGTGAGCTTGCAAAGAAGCGCAAGCAGGCCGCGATAGCGAAGAAGTCGCAAAAGGCACCCGAAGCAGGTGACATGCCCACCGACTCCGAGGAGGAGGATGATGATATGCCGGCAAACCCAAATCACACCGCCAAGGCCCGCACACAAGCTACCAAAGCACCCGTTGAGGCAGAGGACGATTCCGCAGCCAAGGGCAAGGGCAAGCAAAAGGACCTCTCGCAGCTGTCTCGTCGTGAGCGCGAGGCTCTCCAAGCGCAAGCGAACAAGGATCGATATGACAAGCTGCACGCCGAAGGCAAGACCGAGCAGGCGCGTGCGGATCTGGAGCGCCTGAGGCTGGTTCGCGAGCGCAGGGAGGCCGAGGCTGCGCGAAAGAAGGCCGAGGCTGAGGAACGTGCTGAGCTTGAGAAAGAGAAGAAGGAGCTCATGGAGCGCGAAGCCAGGAGACGGGAGCAGGCCATGGGCAAAGCGAACCGCCTTGCCAAGGGCGGAAAGAAGAAGGCCTAAAATCAGGAAATGCTGGTCTACCATTCAGAGGCACAAGGCTCGATGCTCGTATTTGGCATGTCTTGTGAATGGCTCAATCTTTCGGGGTACGAAGAGCGCAAAGAGACATGGCACGGTAATATTCAGCAAGTGTATGTTCTGCTGATTGGATTAGAAGAATATGATGAGAAATCACAATCACAAGACCATGCTCCAACTTGCGTCATTGCTTTTGCTTTTCTGAATGGCCCGATGCCAACGCATGACGGAATAATCCCAGCAGTGGATATGTGCAAGAGCTGCGAAGTAACAAACACCGACAGGTCAACCCCAGGCTGCAATTCGATCGAGATCGCATCTCGAGAATTCGCCAAGAAATACGAGTTGGTCTGACGGGCGTTAAGCCCTTGCAGCGCCCTTTACTGTAAGTGTGCTTACGACCCCGCCTAGCGCCTCGCCTCGCGAACGCGAAAGTTGACGACTTCGTCATCGCCTTGTACACTACAAAAACACCATGGCACCGCCGCTGGTGCTCGCCACTACGCGCATACAGTCGCATACGCATATTGTGAATCATACATCTTGTTTGGAATCGATGGAACATGGCTCAGCCCATTCCCGCCGAGGAGCAAGCCAACTACGAAACATTCCGCGAATGCATGAGCGAGCTGGTCCTCAAAGCGCTCGCCGCGCCGACGGAGAAGCCCAGGCCGAAGAAGAAGCGCCAGGCGAAAAAGGGATCAACTAGCGGGAAGAGCGATGTTACACGGCAAGACAAGGCGGCAGAAACCAGCATGCAAAGCCCGCAAGACAACGACGCCGAAGACCTAGGCGAATTCATCGAAGTACAGACATGTCTTCCTCCTTTCCCTTCCAAGACTACTGACAATCGCGTCGTATAGTACCTCGGCGCCCTCATCTTCCCCTGCCTCCCCGCCTCCCTCCGCACCCTCACCCACGCCCTCTTCACAACCAGGCCCTCTCTCTCAGAAAGCTACTCGCCCCCCCTCTCGGCCCAAACACGCAACCTCGTCTTGAACAGCATTCCGCCCACAGCCATTGACAGCCTAGAATCCTACCGACTGCTCCCCCCGGCCTCTGAGCAGAGCGAGCACGACAAGCTCTTCACCCCGCTCTTCACCGCCTACATAACCGGCGCCACGGCCCCGCCGCCCATGTGGTCCAGCACCCGCACCTCGGGGTGCGAGCTATGCGGTAGAGATTGGGTGCCGCTGACGTACCACCATCTCATTCCCAAATCCGCACACGCAAGGGTGTTGAAGCGTGGGTGGCATGCCGAGGAAAAGCTGAATAGCGTGGCGTGGTTGTGTAGGGCGTGCCATAGTTTTGTGCATGGGCTTGTGGGGAACGAGGAGTTGGCGCGGAGGTTCTATACCGTCGACTTGATTGTTGCTGGCGGCGTTGGGGGGGACGAGGAGATGCGGGCGAGGGTGGAACGGTGGGTCAAGTGGGTTGGGGGGGTGAGGTGGAAGAGTCGGTGATTTGAGCGGTTGAGATGGGTTGGTATTTGTTGAGGGGGGAGGAGGAAGAGGCAGATGTAGGAGAGTAGAGCACGAGAGTCATGGAGAAGAGTAGACGTAAATGTAGTAATCATAATATTAACCATGTTCATAATCAGAGACGTTTCCATGTCCATCTCTGTACCTCGTTCCAACCCATCCATCAGTTGAAAGCAACTGTTGTGGGTTGGAAAAAGGGAGGGGGGTATCTATGCTAAAATGTTCCAACGCTCGCTGTGATGCTATCATGACAATGCCAAGTAAATGCTACATAGGTGACATGTACGCCGTTTCCCACTGTGATGCCCGCCTCCTCCCCTCTTTTTTCGGAGGAGGAGGAGGAGGAGGAGGGAGAGGAAAAAAAAACCCCTAGAACAAATGAAAACAAAAAACCAAAGAATCCCCCCAAAAAAGGGGATGGCTGATTCTTTGTGGTCGTCGGCGAGAATTGACCCGCAATTGGCCGCGCGAAGAAGAGGAGAGAGAGAGAGAGCGAGGAGGCGGGCGAGATGCAAACGCTTGCCACATTGGCCTCAACAAAGGAAATCGTCAGAGAGAGAGAGAGAGAAAAAAAAAAGGAAGAGTATTACATGTCATAGAATGGTAACAAAAAAAAGAGAAAAGAGAAAAGAAAAAATAAAAAAGGTTGTCGTGGGTGAGGTTGGTTGGGTTGGGTTGGAGGATTTTTTTCCTTGTTTACAAAGGCGCATCGTCCAAGAATCCCTTCTCGACCTCGTCGGCGAAAACAGGGTACGACTGCCACGTCTTGTTTCCGCTCTTGGACCTGCGCGCCTCGAGGCTAGCACGGATGTGCAGGAGGAAGCGCTCGGTACAGGGGTCGCTGGCGGTGCGACGGAGTTCGCAGTTTGAGTTTTCAATGGGCTGAGTGTGCGTGGGAGTGGTGACGGCAGTATCGAGAGCATGGGCGGATTGGGCTTCGGGCTCGGGAACAAGGCCAGTGTCGAGCTTGGCGAGCATGTGGAATTCCTCGCGGATGCGGCGCGTGGCCCATTCGGCGGCGGGGAAGGACCTGCGGCGCTGGGTGGTGGCGAGGTACTCGTGGTAGGCGTCGGTGGTGAGGCGGAAGCTGGACTCGTTGGTCGGGTTGCTCTTGGGGAGGAGTTTGGGGGATTGCCTGGGCGAAGGAGGGAGTTGCATGGCGGGGACCGGGGCCGGGGGCGGCGAGGGAGGAGGTGAAGTGTGGGTGAAGTCGACGAGCTGGCCCGGGTGTGGCTCGGAGCATTGGGGGCTTGTGGTGGTGGGTGTGATGATGGACAGCCTTGGGTTCTTGGACGGGGTGACGTCGGCGTCGGAGCCGGAAGAGTCGATGCGCTGCCTCTTGAAGCATTCGGTCATTTCTGTCCTGGGGGAGCCGGATGCGGACGAGATGCTGGTGCGAGGGCTGACTTGGGGCGAGTAGTCGGATGATTGGCGGCGGCGCGAGGAAAAGCCAAAGCCAAAGTTGATGTTGAAGATGTCGCTGGGGCGGGCGCGCTTCTTCCTGAGCTTCTTGGGAAAGGTCCAGGTGGTGTCCTTGAAGGACAATTTTGGCGACGAAGTCGACATGGGTTGGTGTGTGGGGAGTTGGCGGCTGGCGATTTCCATCATGGCTGCGTTTAGTGTGGCGAAGAGAGTCGAGTCGACAAAGTGCAGGTCGGTGCTGGCTGTGCTGCTGGTGTGGGTAGCGGGAGGAAGCTTAGGTCTCTTTGCCGGTGGGTGGTGATTTTGGGGCGGTAGTGCGTGCAGCCGTCTTTTTAATGGGTGTTGTGGGCGTCGGTGAGTCTTGTTCACCGTCTCTTTTGGCACAGCAATGGCGGTGGCCGTAGTGGCTGTAGGAACAACAGCAAGGGCAGAAGCAGGGCCAGCACAGTGATAACCTTGGTTCACCGTCAGGGTTCCAGCAACCTGTCTAGCCGCGGTGGTGGCACTACACAGGTAGGCATCGCGCGTGAAGGTGTAGTACAGGTCATCTTGCAGGCAGTGTTCACGGGGTGCTGGTCGTGGGAGGCAGCCTCTGCTGGTGCTGGGTAGACCGCCAGTGTTCGCAAGTTGCGGTGTCGGCGCTAGCAGCGGCGGTGGCGGCCACACCGGAACCGCAGGACGAGTAGCGGTAACGGCCCTGGGTTGCTGTGGCACGGGGAGAGTCGGGACAGCACATGTCGTTTGTTGGCGAGGCTGTGGGGGGAATGATGAGGCGAGGGCGGGCGTGGTTGGGTCAGATGCTGCTGGCGGTGACATGGGGCTCGTGACGTGGTGGTCCTGTGTCCAGCCTCCAGGCCTGCCCCCAGCCCACGCCCCCATTGGGTATGAAGGCATTGCGGTGTGTGTTTCAGAATAGGGATTCATGTGTTGTGGTGTTTTCTTGTGCTGCCAAACCAGGCCTGCCCATGGACACTCCTCATGCGTGTGCCAGTGACGTGGAGGAGGAGCGGTTTGCGATGACGGCTGCTGGACCATGCCATGACGGTTGCAAGTTGACATTGTGTGTTTTTCTTTCTCTCGTTCGCCTGGTGCTCGAGTGTTGTCTGGCAGCCGCCGTGGGCGCCACGTTATATACTAGGGGGTTTGGCTTTCCGCCCACCATCTCTGCTTGCCAGTGCGCAGCGGCAGTAGGGAGCTGGATAGAGGCTCGCCATCAGAGAGACGCTGGCTGGATCCGGTACACTTGTCGACACACGACCGCAGCGCCCAGCTCACAGTCTGCCGTGCCTCCAACACTGACGTATCCTACCAGCCTCGGCTTGACGGGAGATGCCTTTTTTTTTTCCCACTCTCGCCAGTTGATATCTGACTTGTCCGGTCGGCCATGGATCCATCCAGAGCCCAGGAACCGCAGGCGGGTGCAAGGTGTGGCGGCGCGGCCAACGGAACGGTGCGCACGGAGGAGAGCGGAACTCGATTCCGCCTCTCCATGTACGAAATGACAGTAGCGCGCATTGCGTACGTGACCCGCTCTCGCTTTCTTTGCCTGTCCATTGGCCGGGCTGGGGGTGTGCAACTGGCGATCCATGGGCGAAGGCCTCTGTCCACTCGAGCTGAACTGCTGATGGAGCCGGGGTCCGCTTGGTACCGCCGCCACAGAGCGTACCGACCAGTCTGCGGCCGAGGCCAGACATGTGAGAGTTCAAGGGTCCATGACAGTTCACGAGCGCTGCGAAGCTTGGTTCAACGTGCTTTTTGCTGCCATCGGCCACGACAAGTGCTGGTACTGTGAGCATAGCCATGACGAGACAACCACACATGGACCTACCCCCTCTGCAAACCCTTTCTTTTGGTCCACAGCAATCTCTCCGCCGTCCGTCTGGAGGTGAACACCATGGGCAGCTTTGAGTTTGCTAGCGCATGCGTAGTCGCGTGGCTCGTGAGCAGCCCAGCACCCCCACCAAACACTGGGTGAAGAACGACAGCAGGTTGCACCGCTAGTCTCTCACCGGACAGGCTGATAGCCACACAGAGCTCGCCTGCTCCTACCCCGACCTTCGTACATAGACTGCCAACATCGCCACTGCTCCTCTGCCAGAACCTTATGTAGTATTTGCTTTTCCTTTCCACCATGTCCCACCATCTGTCTAGCTCCTGGCCCTTCCCTTCCGCACATCTCCTGTACTGTGCAGCACTCTAGTTTGATCTGACCTGCACGCCTACCACCCGGTCCAATCAATCCTCCCAAGCTCAAAACCCTGCGTCTGCCACCACGCTCTCCCAAACACCCTGCCAGTCCGCCTGCCCACCCCCGTACCTCGCTTCAAAGGCGTTCATGGCAAGATTTCCTAGGAACGGCCGGACCAATCGGTTCACTAGCTCGCCCCTAGCCATCTCCAAAACGGCTGCGCCCTCCTCCTTTTCCAGACCCTCGATCAGCGGATCTAGAAGCAACACCCTCTTGGCCTCATCCCCGTCCGACCCGTGTTGCCCACTCATGGCCGCTGCGGGCGCTGCGGGCGCCGACGACGACATGCTCAACACTTCGTTAATCTCATCCGTGAGCGACATGACCGCCGCCCGCTCGACCGGCTTGTACACGGCGTCAATCGTGTCGGTAATGAAGAGCCATTCCATCAGCTGGAAATCGTCGGGATCCAACACAACCAGCTCGTCCAATAGCTTGCAGCTCTGAATCATACCTGCATTGTTGTAGTGCTCCTTGTTGCCTGCATCCGGCAGAATGGCTGACAGACCACTTGTCAATTCGCCGTTGACGACCGGCCATAGTGGCGCCAGGTGTACGGGTGACGTCTTTAACACAACGGCACGCATCAACACAATCACTTCGGCCCGAGTCGTGGACGAAGGCGACGATGCCGGCGTCGCCGTAAGCAATTCCACAATCTTTTCGACAATCTGAGGTATGTTGGGGGTAAACGCGTCTTCCGGACTGCTCAGAATGAGCAACGCGATGCGTCGTAGCGTGAGCTGCGTCCTCCGGTCGGCCTCTTGCCTGGCTGATGTAGCCCCAACACCAAACACAATCCCCGCAGTTGTGGGTGCAGACAGTCGCGATAGCAATTCCGGCACACGCTCCTTGTCCGACTGTGTCCATTGGGCCAGAATCGGCACCCATGTATCTTTCAGCAACGAAAGCGGCGTATTGAAGAACTTTGAGTCGTTAAACGCATCAAAAATGTCCTTCTTGAGCAGTTTGTTGTTTGGTGAAATCTTGACCAGGCCCTGCAGCAGCTCCAGCATACTTCTCGACACATTCTCAGGATAAGCTTTGGCGCGGAACGTTGGACCAATGACGCATGTGGATATGTCCGACACCACCTTGCCCACCCGATCATTCTCAACAAGGATAATTGGGAGCTTTGGCACCACCGTGCTGAGGATAGAGACCACGTCCGTTGCTCGTTTCTGTGCACGGCCTCCGTTCGTTGTCGCAGCCGTCTTCTCAACCGTGCTCTGACTCGAATCTTGCAGGTAACCCATCGAGCGCGTTGTGAAGATTGCAGTGAGAATCCTTGCAAAAATATCCTGTACAAGCCGTTAGATAGTTTTCCACATGAACCCCGAACTGGCATACTTACTGCGAGCTCCCTTCTCATTCTACGCTGTTCGCCAAAGTTGGTGTTGTCAACCTTTTGCCCTATGACAGCCGTAAACTCTAGGAGGGTCGGTAGGATTTGTCGATGGGGCAGAGGATTCGCGAGAACGTCCTTGAGGAACAGCATACAGTCTTGCCAGATTTCATCCATGGCGTCATCCTCGAGAGAATCCGTGTACTCGACAAGGAAGGCAACCAACTCAGCGTCGGTAAGGTCAGACGTCAGCGTAGACAGTCGGCCGGGATCCAAGGCGCCGGGATCTGTCCGGCTATAGACGGCATTGAAAATGGCTGGGATCGTGTGCTTGGGTTTGGAGCCATTCAGCACGTTGAGCAACCCCATGATTGCGGGTCCTTGAATCTCGTCGAGAGCTGCGTGGGCCCACAGCACCGCCAACGTCTCCAGGCACTCCAATGCTTCCGCCCCAAAGAGATGCTCAAGCGTGCGACGCGCCCGGTTGCGCATACGCAGCGACGTGTACGCGAACGAAGATGCCGATGCAGGGTCCTGTGCTTCTTTTCTTTGGCCATAGCCTCCCCAACACCAGATGGAAAAGCAGATACGAACAGTGTCTTGGAAGCAAAGCAGGACCGTCAGTCTGCTGTTGGCTGTGTGGGTGCGCGCCAGATTCGTCTCGGAAGAGAACACGCCAGACACTACATTGCTAAAGAAGCCTTGAGGCTGCTCAGGAGTTTTATTGACCGACACCTTCGTTTCTTGCGTCGTCAGACGTTGATGCGCCTTGGCTAAGATTTGCTCCAGACCATTCATAAGCGATATCAACGTCGATTCTGGTGATATCATGGTGGGCGCCTCCTTGGTTGAGAAGATGGTTTTGAGATGCTCAAAGGTAATGTTGATCTGCTGGCAAAGACATTCAACGAGGGGAAGAAGATTTTGGAAGATGGTATCAGCGAACATCGGCAGTACCTCGACAAGGAAGTGGATCCAATCTTCAAGGACCAGGCGACTAGTCGGTGACGAGAAGCCAAACTTTAAGCATTCAATCAGCTTTGGCGGTGGCGGGACAGGTGCCGGCTCGTTGTCTTCAGACTCTCTACTCAGCGTCAAAGAGAGACGTGACCGATTTGTTACAGGAGGAACGAGTGTTTTAATTTCAGGCGGTTGTTCTTGTCGACGAGTAAGACGGAGTCTCAATGCAGCAAGCTCTGCGCCTAGTATCAGACTCTGCAAACATGGGTTTGCTGATCTCAGTCTATTCATGAGTGGTATTTCAACTTCCAAATCTCCAAGTGGACCGGCGAATGGACTGCGGTAGATTTTCGATAGGACCGAGACAGACAGCCTGTGCAATTCGTGAATGTGTGGCTCCGCATTCTCTTCCGCAGCGCCAGCGTGAAGCGCCAGCGTCTTCAAGCAAGTGCGTACAAGCCATTCCTGGATTGTCACCCGCAGTGTAGAATCTTCCGACCAAGCGACAGTCATTTCAGCAAGCGTAGCCCATGTGAGACGTGATGGGTTTTCCACAACATTGGAGATGTGCTTCAGGTAGTACAAGCACTCTCTGGTGTCATCTCTCTTCGAAAGTTGTGAGCGTCTTGAATTGGCCTGTTCAGGCGCTAGCTTGCTCGAATCCGCCAGGCAGTTCATCGACTGAATGTGAACCGCGAGGACTTCGATAACCCGGTTCAAACTCGGCAGCTCGTGCAGCCAACTTTGCATAAAGGTAGACGTTTCGGAACCTTCGTCTGCGATTGTATCTAGAAGTAGAAGGAGTGGCCTTGTCAACACCGCCTGGAAGTCGCTGGCGGGAAGTGAGACAGGAAGAGCGTTGCCGCTTGGTCGTCGCGTAGTGCTTGGCCGCCTCTCCGACTGTAGGCTCAGCTCATGCATAACATGTGCCCAGAGTGTGGCGAATCGGCGACCGCAATCCGAGGATCCTCCAACTGCCGGAGTCTGGGATAGCTGCTTTACCACTATGGACGATAGGGCGCTCTCAACCATTCGACTTGCTGGAGCCATCGAGTGCAGTAGCAGTAAGCACCGCGCTGTCTCGACATGATACTTTGGTAATGTTGGCGAAAGGTGCTGCCAAAAGTACTCGATTAGCGGGTAGGCGAGCTCAGAGATATGATCCGAGGTAATCCAGGGACCCGATGGAAGTGCAGTCTGAAGCGCCAGGAGAACACTGGTCATGGCGCTCAATAGCGAGAATGGAAGGACGATTGGTGAATCAGCTGGCTTTTGAAGAATCTCTGCAAATACGGCTGGAAGACCAGTCTCTTCAATCGCCCTCATGCACTGGGTTTTGAATATCAGACTCGCAAGAATTCGGGAAGGTGTCTCGGCCGAGGTTTGCGAGCTGTTTGACTGCAAAGCCCCAATGAACATTCGTGAAGCCTCACGAAGAACAATCTGACCCAGTTGCCTTGGATCAAAGGGTGGATCTGCCGCGTCAAGGCTCCCCTGAGATTCTTCGTAGAACTCTTGGAGTTTCTGGCACACGTTTGCAGGGCTCATCTTGAGGGCGTCGGATAGTTGTTCGTCCGTTGCTTTGCCGCTCTGGAATGAACGGTCTGGTACGACCTGAACAAGCGAATCTACAATCTCCAAAGCCAGATTCCTGACTTCTATCTCTGCCGATGTAATGCTCGCTGCGTCGGACGACTCGTTCAAGTGTGTGAGGGTCGATAGAATCGTCAGAGGCATGTGATACAATAGCATATCCTCTTCTTTGAGGTTGAAACGCGCAAGAATAAACTTTGCCAGCTTCATCTTCCGTAATGCTTCACTATGAGAGACAAGATCTGTCTGCAAAGAAGAGGTGACGAGGTGGATAAGCTTACCCCAAATCAAGCCGCTATCGACGCCATCAAAGAATGCACTGGCGCTTCTCACCACCTCGTCAACCTGATCTCTTGAGGCATCCTCGCTGTAGGAGTAGACACTCTGCAAGGCTGGGAGAAAAATCTCGGGTACGATCAACCCACCGACCTCCCAACGATCCATGAGAGACAGACAGACTCTAAAGGGACGTGCTCGCTCGGCCGAGGTTTCGCTGCGTCGATTAATCATTTTGAGCACACTATTGGTGAGTGCCTCGAGACCATATCGCGAGAAGAAAGCAGCTTGGTGGGCAGAAGCGTCTCCAGGCCCGTTGTGACTCTCGGACATTGGAGAAGTGACGCCTTCGTTGGCTTCCGATGCTGTAGGCTCGGGTCCGAGGAACCATGCCCAGAGTCGGCGGTTCAGACTCATGTCTCTTCGTGATACTACGCCAGCCGCTGCTGCGACCAGTCGCTCCAGGTCCCCTTTACCAACACGTTCTTGTAGGACCGGTGAATCGAGAGGTAGGTGAGTGACGAGCAAGTCGAGAAATCCGCGCTGTATAAGTATTTGAGGGTCGGAAAGGCCTGATTCGAAGCAACGGATTAGCAGACCTGGCTCCGGGGATGTGGCTGCCTCTGCTTCGGCCGATAGGGTTTCGGGAGGCATGGAAACAGCTTGCGGAGAGTTTCGACGACCTGGACTTCCGAACTTGGGCAAGTGGCGCGTGAGAAATGCAAGCGCACCTTGTCGTCTGGATGCATTTGTGATGGTAGCGAGGAAGAAACACTGCCAGAAATGCGACGAGCCACTACTTGTCCTCGATTCAGTTGCTTCGTTTGAGTTTTCCTGGAAAGCATTGCGCAGCTTCTCAGTCGCTGAAACCATGCGCTCAAAGTCCTCGCTTATCTCATCCTCTAGACCTGGGAGCAGCGAGAGTATGATGGCCTTCAAGGCTGGCCGAAGGGCAGCTCCGTCGAGCTTCAAGATGTGCGTTTCGAAGAGAGATAGGTAGAGCGGGCGGACCGAGAGCGAGGCAAAGGATAGTACAGAGGCAAGGCCAGGGAAATAAAGGCTCAGATCACGGGTGAGGGCGTCTTTCTGGGCATAGGTCAGCATCTGCCAACCTGACGTGCGGGGTGTGGAATGGGCATACACCAATGGTAGAGAAGATATAGTCATAGACTTCGAGGGCTTTCTGGTGGACGCCCGAGGGCAATGTTGGATTCAAGCACTGCGCTAATCGCAGTGCGACTGTATCGCTATGGGGGATAACGGGTATCTCTGAAGGGTGCGCTTGCAAGGCCTGGACGGGACACATGATAAGCGCTGTGATTCATATTCGCAATGGTACGGTAGTATTGACCTTGAGCAGCCTGGCGAGGAAAGAAATGTAGTCGGCCCATTCCTGCTGGGCAGCATCCCAAAGGGCGAGGGCGCGCTCAACACCAGCAGCATATCGCCGGAATCCCTTGTCCTTTTTGTACAAAGCTGTGCAGGCTGGGTTAGTGATGCGCAGTGGAGCGGAATGGTAGGAACAGAAACCTACGCTCTTCGACGGCATTGCGCGAAGTCCGGGGCGCGGGACTGGAGCGACCAGAGCCTGTAGGCGAGAAGATATGGAGGTTAGTAGTAGAATCAGCGGCCATATTTTGAGCGGCGGTTGGTGTGGTCTCTGTAGTTGGATGGCAGATTACGGGACATGCTGTACCAGACGGCAGAGCTGGGTGAGACACAGTCAATGGCTGCCTACGCGGTGAAGTCAAAGTATCGGTCCACGTCTTGCCATTGTCGCAACCCGACACGCAGCACCTCGCCAAAGCTCGGACCGCCTATCCGCGAAGTGCGAAGCGCGACATGGGCTTTCACATGCGACGCCGTTATGACGCGCGCCGCACGCGACTTCCGCCACTCCACCACCATCGCCATCACCACCGCCATGACGCCTGGGCAGACAGCCAGCTAGCCTCTGTGGCTAATGTATCATGCACGAAGCAGCGCCCGTAAGTTCTGGAAGATAGCCACACATACAATGCAGGGCTAACCATGGCAGGCCTCATACGATCCACCTTCTACCCCACCTGCAGTACATGCATCCGACCACCATGACGACGACGACCCTCACGAACCGCCTTTACACCTATTACTTGACGAATCTCCATATCACGACGAGCCACTACCCTCGTATGACGATGCCATTGCGACGAGCAGTGCGCCGCCAGACTATGGCACCTTTAGCCACTTCCTTGAAGAGTCGTCGATAGCCAGCAGCGACATGGAGCCTACGGATCGCGCACTACCTGAATGGCTCGGACAATTGCTCGTCGTCCTCGTCTTCCTGTGTCTCGTATATGGATTCTGGCGCTTCATCCACAGTGACGACATGCCTGATGGGGGATGGCCTCGTTTCGGGCCACCGTCTACCTGAGAGACGATACAGTACAGGGAATCATGGATGCGACGTATCTGTCTTTGGGGTGCATACAAGCGCTATGAAAGCCTCCAAACCGGTACAGGGCGACGAGCCGCGCACACAGCGACCAACCGGCAGGACCTTCCCGATCGTACGACCCGAATCTGATAGACAGGGCATGGCAGTGAGCAACCAGAGGGCCTTTGGTTTTGGGAAAACTACCATTTCCGCTATCCGTATGGACTATGATTAGACTTCAGCTACCAGAAATTCAGTTCTAGGCAGCTCGAGATTCGAGAGACGAAAGCGGTAAAGGGAAGAAGGAAGAAAGTGGTGAGCAGTATCAGCGTAGAGCTGAAAACATTCAGCTCAAGACCAGTACTTGGATCATGCAAGGCACGAAGAAATAGCCTTTCCTCATGGTTGGCCCATCGGGTCGGCATCCCTCAACCTAATCTACGCTCCATCATATAGCACAATTAATAATGCCCATTTCACCATGCAAGTCTCCTCTCCACAAACCCGCACATTCCATCCCCCCATGGCACACAGGTCAACTCGCCTTGCTTGCATCGGCCTTTTTTGAAATCTCCGGTAACCCCCCAAACTCCGTTGCCATGCCATTACCAGCCAATGCCCACCTTGTGCCATGAACCCCGTTTGCCAGCGCTGGCACGCACACGCTCTACCGTCGCAAAACCACCAACCTGAACCCACCTCCCCCCCCCCATAAGCGGTTTCGGCTGATCTTGCTCAGCCCGAACCACGATCGACAACCACAAAATCAAACGAACCAAGCAAATCAACCTACTACGATGTAGTGTGCACGACGAGGAATTCACGCCCTTTTCTTCCGCGAGCGCATTGCCCGCACCGGCTTACGCCCGTTCGACGCCAGCAAACAACGACAAACCACCGACCCACAAGGCCCATGCCCCTTCCCTTAGCTGTTGGCCTTCAGGGTACGTACCCGACACAAACGAACCCGGGTTGACCCACTCCACCGGTCACGCTTTTGCTGCGCTCGGTCCATGCAGCGCGGCCCCGACCTCCTGGGTGCGTTTTAGACGGTCATGTCTATGGGGTTTCCATTGGCCCCCCCCCCTCGAAAATAAACTTCATCTCTCCGGTTGTGAACAGAAATTGGAGCGGGGCGGATGGATGGATATGGACGCGGCTTGCGAAGCGAAGGGAGAGAGAGAGAAAGATGGGAAGCAAAAGGAAGGGGGTTTGGGTAGATGGCATGGTGTGGATTGAACTTGTGCACGTCCACCTTTGCTTTGCTCTGCTGATGCTAGTGTGATGGCGCGCTCAAAGTTTCCGAGTAAGCGTAGGCAGACGGGAAAGGCTTCTCTGAATCATGCGTGCGTATTCCCCGATCGCGTGTTCGCGCCGCTCGTCAGGTTGCAAGCATGTTTGTTGTTGTTGTTGTTGTTGTTCTTCTTCTTCCTCTTCTTCTTCTCCTTCTCCTTCGGAAAACATGGGCCTGGTCGTCGCTTTTGTGCATTATCCGAAGGGTAACAAGGGGATTTGGGTTGTTGGAGGTCGGTCCGACTTGGAGGGGGTACACGTCGAGCGTAAACCCACTTACCCGTTCCCCTGGCTTGGGTGGGGAGGGGAGGTAAAGAGAATCCGATCAGTATTACAGAGTCGCTTATTATTGCCGCTATGGGGATAGCGCTGTTGTGGGCTTACCGGCTTGGGGCAAGGCTCTGGTCTTTTTTTTTT